>APFE031098029.1:56207-104716 GCA_000404065.3 Pinus taeda
GTGTGTGTGTGTGTCCAAAATGTTTGTACCCCGTGCATCATCAAAAAATAATACATGTTTGTCTGAATACATCCTGAGACAACATGTCTCTCAAAAAATATGCATGAAAAGAAAAACCTAGATATCTAGTCTCGGTGGTGCTCATAGTAGCACGTCACCGCTTGCACTAGACGTCTCAGGAGCCGGTGGATGCGAGTTGGCACCCCTACTATGTGCCTCTGGTACGCTAGCAGGACATTCGCTAGCCGAGCATAATCTGGAATCCCTCGAGTGATAGCCTCGAGGTTCTGGATAAGCTCCCCTCTTTCACCACCCTCCTCCTGAGGATCTGCTCCTGCTGTTGCTGCTACTGGATGTCTCCTCGCAACGGGAGATAGGCCAGCTAGACGCTCTGGGCCGACATCTGCATATGCATATAAAGGTCATTAGGACAAGCATGTACTAACAAAAAAATCACAAAAATACAAAATCAAAAAAATGAGGACGTACCAATCTCCTCGTCCCAGCCCTCTCCATCTCGTAAGGGAAGGTCAGGGTCTCCAGTGAAGTCTGTCCCTGCATACGGCCAGTCTTCCACCATTATCAATTGGCGGCGAAGCCACTCGAAGAACTCCGGTCTGAAGGACATCTGCTGGCTGCCACCACCCCTCAGCATCAGTGCCGCCCATCGAGCCATCCTCGGCTCTCGAGGTGCTGGATCTGCTACAAAGTCCCCTTGGCCCTGAAAGCTTGGTACACGTTCCAAGAATAACGTCACCAAGATGGAACTGTACCCGAACTGTTGCAGCTTGCCCCGCTTGGCCTTTGTCAGCTACCTCTTCATGTTGGTCTTCTTCTTTCCTTGAGGGCGTATCGTCAGAAAAACAAATTTTCCAGTTTTGGAAATGAGCTTACTGCATTGTTTTGCAGTAATCAAAGAGATGGAAGTAGGCAGTGCTACCTCTGGTATCCTGTACAACTGATTTCCCAATGTAATAATAACAGCGCGGGGCCTTGATTCATACACAGCATGTCACTTCCACAAGTATGGTTGTCCTAATAATACATCACAAACTTGAAGGGGAGCAATTTAACACAATACCTCATCTCTAAAGGGCTTGATGTTGTATGGAAGGCGACACTATTGGCTCACGTGAAGATCCCGTCCTTGGTGCAGCCACCCGATGGTGTACGGTTGTGGATGTGCTATGGTTGGTAAGCCCAACCGCTTCACGACCTCTGCCAAAATGAGGTTCTTTTGGCTCCCACTGTCAACAATGAACTGTAGCGGGGATCCCTTTACCCACCTATGGGAGTGGAAGAGATGCTCCTCCTCCTCTGGATCTTCGGGTTCCTCCTTCTAGATCTTCATGGTGACAACAATGGCATTGGGCTCCACATCGATAATCTGATTCCCTTTGTGATTCCCCTTGTTGGGTTCTAACTCAGAGTCGGAACATGCATCTAATTTGAAAGCTTTAGCTCAACCACCAGTGACTACTTGGCCCGACACTCACTTGTGTTGTGAGTGGAGCTCTTAAGGAACTCACACCATTTTCCCGTGTCCTTTTTCGGCTTCGCGACACTATTATTTGCTTTTATCTTTGGCAGGTTGTCGTGGGCCACCTCACCTTGGCTTTGTCCTTTGTTCTGCGGTTTGAGGGCACCTTTCCCTTGCTTCAGATTTGCAGATCCAAAGTCTCGCTTCTTCTGTTTAGACTTTTGCTCAATGTTGACGACATATCGGTATGTTATGCTGAGCGAGGAGATGTTCAGGAATTCTATTTCTTCCTGGATGTACTTGTGCAGGCAGCCGTGGTATTTGAGTATCAAATGATGCTCCGATCCTTGATACCCAACTTTGTGCGAAGGGTATGGAAAATATTGGTAAACTCCAGCACGTCTTGGTCCCTTCCTTACCGCAGTGTGGTCCACTTTATGTATTGATCCTCATAGCTTCTAACAGGGTAGTATTTCTCCTTGATGGCATCTCGAAATGAATTCTATGTGGGTGTGGATGAAAATAGTGAGCTCGTACTTTCATCCTTTTGCTCGCAGTAGGCTTCCCACCAGTCCTGGACATGGGGGGCTGCTTTGAGATGAGCGAAAATAATCTTTTCCCTTCTGGAGAAATCATGAACAAAAAAATAACCCTCTAGCAGATTTAACCATTATCAATGAAATTTGCATCTATTTGACCCTCGAATATGGGTATTTCAAAATTAACTTGTACCTTAAATGGTGTGGCGTTTCCAGAGTAGCTGTGGGAAGCTGATGCGTCGCCCCTGGGTAGCCACTTAAGGATTTGGGCAAAGTTGTCCATGATCGCGTTCCTTTGTCGCTCAAGGGCTTCTTCAAGCAAGATTTTGATAGGATCTCCTACTCCCTCATCTTTCTTTTCATCCGCCATGGGTGGTCATCAGGTTTTGCGAGGCTGGTCTTGCAAAGGTTCGACCAGTTCAAGCCCTAACTCCTTATATCCCGACCTCGTTGGGGACATGTAAAGAAAAATAGAGAAAAATCAAACCGCTCTAATACCATTGATCCGGATTTAAATGAGAACGCAACAAATGATAGAGATAACTGTAAACACAAAGATGCAGTGGAAATAATACTTCATTTTATTAATGTAAAATACTGAGATATGCTTACAAACATAAAATGAAAATAAAGAGCTAGGGCGATGGTATCTTATCTCTGAGAAGAGATGTGGTGGCTACATGCCTCTGAACTGTGTTACAATGAGGCTCGAAGGCCTATTTATTGTTGAGAAACAATGGAAAACCTAGACATCTAAAAACCTAACCCTAGAAGATGAAACGCCGAACTATGGGCCTCGTTTGGGTAAATTGGTACATCAAATTCCCGGGGTCGTAACTTTGGCATATGATATCCAATTGATGCGTACAATATCTCGTTAGAAAGATATATCCGAGATCTACAACTTTTGGAAGAGAAACATCAGTCCTTAGACCCATGTTGTTCCCAGTTTTCCCAAAAAACATCATTTAGGGCCTCAAAACGGCTCCGGATGTTTAGGACCTGAAAACTACTAAAAATAGTAAACTGTGCTACAATTAAGGAAACTGAAAAGCTGAAAGAAAAAATGGTGGGGGTCCAAGTGGACTTGGTGGGTGGGCACCAATATCCACCTGGATCAATACAGTTTCATATGAAACTCTCTCAATGTAAGCTTCTTGAGCTCACTATAATTCGACACATAGATCCTGTCTTAAAACCTCATCAAGCCAGCTGTTGTAACATGATAGTTTGCATCTTGATCACCTGTACCTGTACAAGCACCTAAACTTGTACCTATGCATGTACTCTGATGTAACCTGTGGATGATAGCCATGTATTTGTCATCCTTCTGCCCTGCCTGCAAGCTCCTATCTTGTAACTCTGTCCCATAGGAGCTTATAACTTCTATATGATTTACCTGTACCTTCCTGCTTAGAGCATCTATAACCTGGTTCTCATTTCCTTTGATGTATCTAATCTCGAAGTCAAACTTACTAAGGGTAGCCAACCATCTAGCTTGCCTGACATTTAGATTCTGCTGCTCAAACAAATACCTCAACCCACTGTGATCAATCATCAATATAAACTTTATGCCTAGAAGATAATGTCTCCACATCTTTAATGCATGTATAATTGTCACTAGCTCAAGATTATGCATTGGATATTTTTGTTTGCGCTCATTCAGTTTCAGTGACTCATAGCATACTACTTGTCCTTCTTGCGTGAGAAATCCACCAAGTTTCCTCTTGCAAGCATCTTTACACACTACAAACTCTGTGTTTGGATCCACAATCTTTAGCACTGGTGCATGTGTCGACAACTTCTTAAGCTGCTCAAAACTATCTTCAAATTTTTTCATCCATTCAATTTTCTTACCTTTTCGCTGCAATGATGTGATAGGATATGCAATGTGTGAGAAGTTCTTGATGAACCTCTTGTAGTAACTTGCCAATCCCGTGAATGATCTCACCTCATGAACATTCTTAGTAGCTTCCCATTCCATGATGGCCCTTATCTTTTCTGGATCTACTACTATCGCCTCCTTGGATACAACATGTCCTAAGTAGTGTACCTCGGTCTGAAAGAAGCTGCACTTTCTAAGTTTAACATACAACTGATGCTCTCTTAGCAACCTCAACACTGCTACTAAATGTTCAACATGTTCTTCCTCATTCTTAGAATATACCAGTATGTCATCAATGAATATAATAACAAACTTGTCCAAATAAGGATGCAACACACTATTCATCAAACACATGAATGTAGCTAGAGAATTAGTCAAACTGAATGGAAAAACAACAAAATCATAATGCCCATACCTAGTCTTGAATGCAGTCTTGAAGATATCCCCTTCCTTGATTCGTACCTGATGGTATCCTGATCTCAAGTCGATGTTAGAGAACACTCTTGGTCCCTTTAGCTAATCAAACAAATAATTAATCCTCGGCAAAGGGTACTTGTTCTTGATTGTTACCTTGTTCAGCTACTTGTAGTGAATGCACAATCTAAGAGTATGATATTTCTTCTTTATGAACAATAGTGGTGTGCCCCAAGGTGATACACTGGGTCTAATGTATCCTTTGTCCAAAATTTCCTTTAGTTTCAAATTCAACTCTACCAACTCAGGTGTGCTCATCCTCTAAGGTGCTTTCGATGCTGGAGCTACCCCTGGCACTAACTATTAGGATATTTCGACACATAGGAAATAGTTAAGTATAACTTGGTCTAGTGTAGAGTTAGGTAAAGTGTGTTTCTTTAATATGTACTTTTGTAACTTACAATCTGACGGTCACGATATGTAGTGATCCGACGGCTCATTCTCTCATCAATATTACCAACACTTAATCTGTGGTTTAACACCTGATTGGTCCATGATTTCTATTTAAAGAGTATGGAGGGTCATTTGTAGGGTAACCATTCATGAGAGAATATTATGTAAATTTTCATTCTTTTATTAATAAATTGCTTGAAGTTGCCACGTTGGCTCAGGTTGTGGACTGTTTCCCTCTTTGAGGGTTTTAACCACATCAATAATACTGGTGTACTAATCTGTGATCTGTTTGTGAGCAGTGTCCTTTGGTGTTTTGTCTGAGGAACTTACCGTGTAAATTCCAACATGGTATTAGAGCTATTTTAGGGCTGCATCCATTGGTGATCCAAATCTGGCGCTGATAGAATTGCATCCGACTGTCGTTTCCTAGATCTACTATTTTTGACTTCTTTCGGGCCAAGAGGAATGCTCTATTGTGTTAGGAGCATCTGTTCCAGTGAGGAACCCATTTCGTTTCACGTGAAAAGGTTTCCAGTAGCCCTAGCTACATCATTTTAAGATCTAGAGGTATACAATGTTTATTTGCAGTTTTTAGTTGCTTTCTCTCTGTTTATTTCAATTTATTTATCTCATTGTTTTCAATCAGATCTATACCTTTGATTTGCATCTGCTCTTTGCCCTGCGACTTTGTGCGGTCTGGGAAAATCATAAACAAAAAGGAAGGATTTTTCTCATGCGTATGATCTTTTCCGCCATGCCTTAGTGTGATCTCGGAAAATCAAAAACATTGAGGAAAATTTATAGTTTCCGGGTAAAGCTAACTTGAAACCTGAAGGTTTGTTTGTTTGTTTTTTTTTTGTATTTCATGTTGGGTTTTGTGGTTTTTGTTTTGTAGGAAAAAAAAAAAGCTTTCTCAAGTAAGCACACACCCCAAAGCTTCAATGACTTACAAAAAAAAAATAAACCTTCCTCTTTTCCAAAAATTATTTATCTTTTAAACTAGCTCACTTGGTCCAAAGTTACTTTATGAGAATAGAGGTCTTGGGTTCAAGGCTTTCTTTTTGTTGAGTTAATTTTTGAAAAAACACATGTAGCTTATGTTTTAAAGTTACTTTATGTAAAATTGTTCTCACCCATTATAAAAAGTGAGTCACTTATAATTCTAAAGTCTCTTTATCTTTTATTTAAGTTACAATTTAGTGGGTAGCTCATAAAGTACCATTGGAAAAGTGACTTTCACTTATTTATACAAGTGAGTCACAATTTTTTTTTTAAAGTGATCTAATTAAATTTATGTTTGGAAAGAGGGAGATTTTTTTTTTTAAATATAACATTATCATTTATTTCCGCACATTCACGCACTTCGTCAGCATCTTCAACAACTTTTCTTCAAAAAGCTATAACTTCTTCATCTGGAAGCCGTTTTCAGAGCCGTTTGTTTTGAATCAACCTAATTTTTCGAGATCTTTCTATTAGAACACTTAGTTTTAGCATATATAGCTTCAGTTTATGTTAAAATGGAAATTTCATGCCAAGTTAGTCTTGACAACACCAGCTATTTCCAATGGTCATCCTACATCGTGGATTTACTTGGAAGTAAAGGTCTTTACAGAATAGCCTCCGGCCAAGAAGCCAAACCTCAAGATGAAGATAAGGCAGCCAAATGGGAAAATAGGCAAGATCAAGCATGTGGGTTAATAGGGATTTCTGTTTCTCCAGACCTTCGATCCCATATCGCAGAACTTGATACTCCTAATGAAGTAATGAAACAAATCACTAAAGTTTGTGGAATTAAAAATGAAATTAGAGCACATCAACTGGAAAATGAGTTGCTTACATTGGAACCCAATAATTTTTCTTACATTGAATATTTTTTGTCCAATTTCAAGACCCTTAGACTTCTCTTGGAAGGTGTTAAGGTTAAGAAAGAAGATGGTAGCCTTATCTATTCCATTCTTACTAAGTTGGGACCGGCCTAATTTGTATTTGTTTCCATTTTCCATTCTACTAGAGAAGCCTTTATTTCTCAAGGACAAGACTACAAGTCCCCCTCTTTTGATGCCTTTTGTGATTCTTTACTAAGATAACAAGAAAAGCTCTTATATATTGATCTTCTTAATCTTGGAAGCTCTTCTAATAAAGCCTTAGCCATCCAACAACGACCAAATTCAAAGAATCCTAAGAAGTAGTATCCTAAAAAGAATGGTCCTAAACCAGACAAGGGCCCTAAGCAGTTTTAGTCTCAAAATGAAAAATCATTTCAACAAAATGATAAGGCAAATAAAAACAAAGGGAAGAAGACTGATAGACATTGCCACTTTTGTAATCGAGATGGCCACTTAGAATCCAAATGCTTTAAAATGATGGAAGCCTTGGAAGTAGCAATGAAGAAGCATAACATCCATTTGGAGCACTCCTCAACTTCAACTTCATCTTCAGGAATAGAACTTTTTGCATGTGGTTGTCAAGCATCTCAGTCTGGTTATGCACTAAATGTATCTTCTTCTTCTCATTCTCGTGAGTGGCTCATTGATTATGGAGTTTCTTATCACATGGCCAAAAATAAAGCCATGTTTTCTTTAAATGATTGTAACAACAAAAATATATATGTTGGTGATCATAGATCTCTTAGTGTTGTAGGGACTGGAACTGCTCATCTAGACAATGGTCAATTTAATGATGTATTATGTGTTCCAAGCTTATCCTGCAACCTTCTATCTGTATATCAGATAACTCAGTCAGATGAAGGTAAAATCATTGAATTTTCACCTCAAGATGTTGTAATTAAGGACCTAAGAGATCCTAGACAGATTTTAGCTACTGGCATTGCTGATAATTCTACAAGGTTGTATAAGTTTAACAACTTTGGGTCATCAAATCTTCCCTTGGTATTTGTTGCTCATAATGATGAAGTGAGAAAACTTTGGCATGAGTGATTTGGTCACTTAAACTATCACTCCCTTCATAATCTATGTAAAGAAAATATGGTGACAGGTCTTCCAATGGTATCTTAAAGAGATGGTGTTTGTTCCGGATGTGTACTCGGAAAACATCATCGGGACAGTTTTGAAAAACGTGCCTCTTGGCACTCCTCAACCCCTTTATAGCTTGTGCATAGTGATTTATGTAGTCCACTTCCAGCTGTTTCATTCTCTGGCTACAAGTATTTCTTAACTTTCATTGATGATCTCTCTAGACGCACTTGGGTATACTTCTTAAAACTCAAGAGTGAAGTATTTAACATGTTCTTGGCCTTTAAGACCTTTGTTGAAAAACAATATGGACATAAAATTCTTAAGCTAAGATATGATAATGAAGAGAATATGTTAACAACAAATTCATCAACTTTTGCACTGAGAATGGAATTCAAATGCAACATACTGTTCCATATACTTCACAAAAAAATGGTGTAGCTGAAAGGAAGAATCACACCTTAAAGGAAATGGCTAATTGTATGCTTCAATCTAAAGGACTTAGTCTTAATTATTGGGCAGAAGCAATTAACTGTGCAAATTACATAATAAATCGCACTCCTACTAAAGTTCTAAAGAATATCACTCCTGAAGAAGCATGGAGCTCAATTAAACCATATGTAAGTCACTTTCGTTTTTTTGGAAGTGAAGCATGGGCCCATATTCCAGATCAGAAACATAAAGCTTTAGGACCTAAGAGTGAAAAATGTATTTTTGTTGGATATTCTTAAGATGTCAAAGGATATAGACTTATTCCACTTAAGTCCAAAAATGTTATCATTAGAAGAGATGTAAAGTTTTCTGAAAATATATCGGCCTACGAGCCTATTTCGGTGGATGTACCACCTCTCTCTATCCATTCTACTTTTGAAAATATTTCTTCTTCATATGATGATAGCGAGGATGACAATCCTCCCCCACCTTCTTAGGATCCTCCTTCATCTCCTCAGCTTCCAAAATGGGTTTGTGCTACTCGGGATGCAGTAGGTGCTCTTACCGGCGATCCTACAGATCAACGACATACACATTCTCAGTGCGATAGAGCCTCTTCTTTACTGGCTCAAGCTTCATCAAATTATGATCCTGACACCTTTGCAGAAGCTTCAGGCCATCCAGATTGGGACACAACTATGAAAGAAGAATATCATTCATTATTGACAAACGATACATGGGATCTTGTTCCCCTACCAAAGGGACAAAAACTTGTTAGATGCAAATGGGTTTACAGAACCAAGTATGGACCAAATGGAAAAGTTGATAAACATAAAGCTCGTCTTGTTGCTAAGGGCTTTTCACAAGTTGAAGGCATTGACTATACTGAAACCTTCTCCCCTGTTGCCAAAATGAGCTCTATCGGCCTTGTTCTTTCCCTTGCTGCCTCTTTCAAATGGGAAGTCCATCAGATGGATGTTAAATCTGCCTTCTTACATGGGGACTTACAAGAAGAAATCTATATGGAACAACCTATTAGCTTTATACAAATAGACTCCAGTCTTGTATTTCAACTTAAGAAATCCATTTATGGTCTCAAGCAAGCCCCTTGGGCTTGGTATGCCAAAATGGATATCTTTCTTTTAGAAACTGGCTTTTCTAGGTGTCACTCTGACAATATTTTCTACACCAAAAAAGTGGGCAAGTCTCTTATCATTCTTGTTCTTTATATTGATGACCTTATCCTTATTGGTAGTGATCACAACCTTTTAAACCAGGTGAAGTCCAGCCTTAAAAAGAAGTTTGAAATGACAAACTTAGGACACTTGCATTATTTTCTTGGTCTTCAAGTCTTGCAATCCAAGGAAGGTATTTCCCTTTCCCAGTCCAAGTATACCTGTGATCTTCTATGCCATTTTCACATGGAATATTGTAAGCTAGCCCCTTCTCCCTTAATAATGTAAGCTAGCCCCTTCTTCCTTTCATTTTGGAGACAAAATTTCAGTCGCTTGTACTTCTCCTGAAGTTGATGCTATCTTATACCGTCAACTTGTAGGAGAACTTTTGTATCTGACCCATACTCGTCTTGACCTTTCCTTTGCTGTTGGCCTTATTTCTTGGTTTATGAAAAACCCACGTGAAAGTAATTGTAAAGAAACTAAAAGAATACTTCATTATGTTCGAGGTACAGTTTAGTTTGGGATAAATTACAGTGCAGAAGCATCTCCTCTATTGGTTGGTTTCATTGATTCCGATTGGGGTGGTGACCCTGATGATCGAAAGTCTACTGTAGGTTATGTGTTCACTCTTGGTTCAGGACCTATTACACGGGCTTGCAAGAAACAAAGTGCCATTTCTCTTTCTTTAGCAAAAGCAAAGTATCTTGGTGCCGTAGAAGCTAGCAAGGAAGCCCTGTGGCTTCGTCAGATCTTGTCAGAGTTTGGCTTTCAACAACAACATCTAACTACAATTTGGTGTGATATTCAAAGTGCCATTCAACAATGTAAAGATATAGTCCAACATCAGCGCAACAAACACATTGAACCACACATGCACTTCATCAGAAAGCTCATTCATGACCATATTCTTGAAGTGCAATATTGATCAAGAGATGATCAAGTTGTAGACATCTTTACAAAGGCTCTCAAAGAGGCGATGTTTAATAAACTTCAATTTATGGTTGGAGTTCAGGAAGTTGTCACTAAGGGGGGATAGGCTCTAATGCCTCCTTCCTTCTCCTATTGTGTCATATTTGTACATCCTTCAATCCTATCCCAAGTTGTTCTTAAGGGGGGATGTTAGGATATTCCGACACATAGGAAATAGTTAAGTATAGCATGGTTTAGTGTAGAGTTAGGTAAAGTGTGTTTCTTTACTATGTACTTTTGTAACTTACAATCCAATGCTCATGATATGTAGTGATCCAACAGTTCATTCTCTCATTGGTGTTACCGGCACTTGATTCGTCGCTTAACACCTGATTGGTCCATGATATCTATTTAAAGAGCATGGAGGGTCATTTTTAGGGTAAGCGTTCATGAGAGAAGCTTATGTAAATTTTCATTCTTTTATTAATAAATTGCCTGAAGTGGTCGCGTTGGCTCAGGCTATGGACTGTTTCCCTCTTTAGGGGTTTTAACCATGTCAAGAATACGGTGTACTGATCTATGATCTGTTTGTGAGTGGTGTCCTTTGGTGTTTTGTCTGAGGAACTTACCCTGTAAATTTCTACACTAACTCAATAGAAAATTCTAACTCCCTGTGAGGTGGAAAATTTGAAATGTCCTCCAGAAATACATCCTAAAATTGCTACAAAACTGGGTACTTTCTCAACACATTGACATCCTCAACCTCCTTACCCTTGTCACTAGAAATGTGTATTGCAAACATCACACAACCTTTTCTGCAATTATGCTTACCCTGTAGAGCAGTAACCATCCTCACTGTTGTAGGCTTCTTCTTTCCCTGCAAGGTCCTCTTTTCCCCTCTATCATCCACACACTCAATAGCCTTGTCAAAGAAATCCACTTTGGTTATGTGAAAGTATAGTCAATCCATACCCAAATTCATACTATACGAACCCAATGGCAGTACATTCAAATGCGCTGCTATATGCATACCATTTAACTTAAATGTACACCCTCTTACCCAATAGTGAACTCACTTCTTTGTACCTGTAGCCAATTGTACCAACCAAGATTTTGGATGCACTTTTCTCAAACCACACTTACCCACCAGGTTAGGATTAATATAACAGTAGTTAGATCTAGGATCAATCAAAATAGAAACAATTTGATCACAAAGCTTATCGTCCATCTCAATGGTCGATGCTTGATGATTCACCCGCCTGTTGTCCATAGTTGCATAGATCCAAGGAATACTGTGACCAACATCACCAATTGTATGCGCCTCCTGAGCACTAGAGATCTAGGGTTTACTACCACTCTCATATTGCAGACAATCCCTCTTACAATGATCCTTACCACATATCCAACACTGCATTGATTCCCTACCACCGCCTCTAACCTAGTCCTCTCCATGTACCTTCTCAGCTGTATTGAATCTCTTGTAAGGAACTGCATTATCTTTCTCACTTGAATCTTGAGGTATTCCTCGCTTTAGTGGCCATTTTCCTTTAGCTTTGTCATTTCTCTTCAAGTCACGTTTTGTGTCAACTTTTCACTTTGACTGTGCGTAACGATGCTTCAACTTTGAGATGGCCTCCTCCAACTATGTAGGCTCATCAAACTAATCCAGTCTCTATATGCAACTAGAAAACCACTGATGAATCTCTAAACCTTGGCCTTCTCCTCTCTAAGGTAAGGCACATATCTTAACAACTCCAAAAATCTGCTAGTATACTCCTCATCTATCATAGAGCCCATCAACAACTCATAAAACTGCTTAGCCCTATCATCATAGTACCTCTCAAACTGTAAGTTTTAACCCCCATACAGAAATTACCTTCATACGAATTCTAAAAGCATAAAATAAACAATGGTGAGAGCATAAAACATAAAACATATATACACATATATTTTCCTCTCGATCCCAAAACCGGGACTACCAGATTATTTTTTCATTATATTCATTCAATGTTACAATATATATTATATATATATATATAATATAATATAATATA
Organism: Pinus taeda; assembly: GCA_000404065.3. Classification (NCBI taxonomy): domain Eukaryota; kingdom Viridiplantae; phylum Streptophyta; class Pinopsida; order Pinales; family Pinaceae; genus Pinus; species Pinus taeda. The sequence continues at coordinate 68,524 of APFE031098029.1, forward strand.
ATAGAATATATATATATAGAAATATATAATAATTATATATATATATATATATATATATTATAATAATACATGTCGAAGCATCCATAAAGTCCAATCCATTAACCTTGGATTAGAACATAACTATAGTTCCCTTGATAAGATCTACAAAATACCATGGACAAAAAACTATCATGCCCAAAACCATGTGTGAAATCCATGCATAAAACCATAGGTAGGTATGCCCACCTTATATAGGGTTCAATTTTTTATTTCCCTGAGGCACTTCCCCAGATCCTGTGTAGGAGGGCTACTGTCCCCTTGAAAACCCCCTAATAGGGGGGGCTTCCACCCCCCTTGTGACATCCCTACTGCACTCGATGCAACGTACAGGGGGGGTCTAATACCCCCCCTGTGACCTCCCCTGCAGATGAGGTAGTCATGGAAATAATATAACACGCACCCAACATTATCCCACTTGTTGTTTTCTTTCCATAGGGGGCATAGGAGAACTTAGTCATTGGTCCAGCCCTGCAATGCCCATTGTTTTTCTATACCAACAAAACTTCTCAGTGCTCTTAGACATTGTCAATGCATCTACAATATTCTTCAAAGTGTCCACCTTTACCAGCAACATCTGTTTATCCTCAACCATATCCCTCACAAAGTGATATTGAACATCAATGTGATTTGTATTTGAATGATAAGCAGGGTTCTTTGCCAAGAAAATTGCACTTTGGCTGTCACAGTCTATCCTTATAGCTCGCTATACTAACCCCATCCTTGAACACAATCTTTGCAACCAAACTACTTCCTTGCTTGCATGAGTGGCTTCCATGTATTCTACCTCTGTAGTTGAAAGTGCCACTACAGACTGTCTCTGACTCATCCAACTGATTGCACCTTCAAATAGGTTAAACACATACCCACTTGTAGATCTTCTCTGATCCAGATCTCCAGCCCAATCTACATCAACAAAGCCATGAATGTCCAAAACTCTATCCAATCCTAGTCTTTGTTGGTAGCACAAACCATAATCACTAGTGCCATGCAAATACTTGAATACCCACTGCACTGCTATCCAATGCTCCTTCCCTGGTTTTGACATAAACTTGCTCAATACTCTCATTGCATGTGCAATGTCTAGTCTAGTACAAACCATTGCATACATCGGTTACCAACTGCACTTGCATATGGAACATAGGACATGTCGTCTTCCTCTTCTTGTGTCTTGAGACACTTTTCAACATATAACTTTACACCTACAGGAATAGGAACCTTCATCGACTTACTATCCTGCATATTAAACCTCTGCAAAATTGTCTCAACATACTTCCTCTGGTTTAACCAGAGCTTCCTCTTTGCTCAATATCGTTTGATTTCCATGCCCAAAATATAGTTTGGAGAACCAAGATGTTTCATGTCGAATTTGGAGGATAATTGGGTCTTCAAATCCTAGATAATTTCTTTGTTATTTCCAACTAGCAACATATCATCCACATACAAGCCCAAATAAATAACATGGTCACCAATTAATTTAAAATACACACAGTGATCTGATTTTCTTTTGGTGAAGCCAATTCCCTATATAAATGTATCAAATTCCAGATACCACATCCTTAGTGACTATTTTAACCCATACAAGACTTTTTTAACTTGCATACCAATTATTTTTCACCCTTCACCGCAAATCCTTCAGGTTGCTTCATTTTGATCTCTTCTTCGAGATCCCCATGAAGAAATGTTGTCTTCACACCCATCTGTTCTACCTAAAAATCAAAAGCAACAACAACAGATAAAAGTAATCTAATAGAAGATACCTTGTAAATATGAGAAAAAATATCACCAAAATCAATTCCCAACACTTGGGAATAACCTTTTTCTACCAACCGAGCTTTTGTATTTCTCCACCCTGCCTTCTTCTTTCATCTTCTTCTTAAGCACCCATTTTTTGCCAATGGATTTGCTTCCAGCCAACAACTCCACCAGATCCAAAGCCTCATTTTTGTGCAAAGATGCCATTTCATCAACCATGGCCTCTTTCCATAGTTTTCCATCCTCCGAATCTACTGCTTCCCTCACAATTCTGAGATCATCATCAATAATAGATGAAGAAAAATTTGAACAAAAAGCATATGGACTATACCTTTTTAGCTGCCTTCTTTCTTGAATTGATCTTCTCACAGTTAGAGTTTGTGGTTCTTCATGTTCTGATTCCTCTTCTGCTATATAGTCTGATTCTTCCTCTATCTCAAACTCTATCTTACCAAGTTCCTTTGGTAGGAATTCATGTTTAATAACATCTTTCACCTCTCTAAACACCACATATCGACTGTACACAACCTTCCTTGTTTATGGGTTCCAAAGCTTATAACCTTTTAAACCATCTTTATACCCAATAAAGATGTACCTTCCAGATTTACCATCCAACTTTGTTCTTTTCTCCTTTGGAACATGTACATATGCATCACATCCAAATACCCTCAAATGTGAAAGAGAAGGTTTCTTACCAGTCCATACCTCTTGTGGAGTCTTATCCCGCAACGCTAATGAAAGTGATTTGTTGACCAGGTAACATGCAATCTCCACCTCCTCTGCCCAGAATTCCTATCCTAACCCAACACCACTGAGCATGCTTCTTGCCTTTTCCATAAATGTCTTGTTCATTCTTTTTGCAACTCCATTTTTCTAAGGTGTGTATGGAGTAGTATTCTTCCATGCTATACCACACTTCTTACCAAACTATTCAAATTCCTTTTTGCAAAACTCTCCACCTTTATCTATCCTCAACACCTTTATCTTATTCTTCATCTGGTTTTCCACTCGAGTGTTAAATTCTTTAAACCTATCAAGGAATTCATATTTCTTACTAAGGAAAATATCCATGTATTCCTTGAGAAGTCATCTATAAATGATACATAGTACAGAGACTTACCTAGTGATGGAACTAACACAGGTCCAAACACATCACTGTGCACAAGCTTTAATATCCATTTCGCCCTCTTAGCACCAAAGGGGAAAATTACTCAATTCTACTTCCCATATACACAATTTTTATAGAAATCAAAATCCAGAGAGAAATTAGACATACCTTCTACCATACCATTACCATGAATTATTCGAAGGCCCTTCTCTCCAATATGTCCAAGCTTTTGATGCCATAACATGGTCTTTTATCCAGAGACTGCTAGGTTTTCTTCTCCACTTTTAGGAACCACAAAATTGTTGCACCCATCAATAACAGTGCACCCTGAAGCTTGTACAAAGTTCCAATACAAACTCCCTACATCAATGCCAATGCTTGTCGAACCATCTTGTACGTATATTTCTGGAACACTATTTTTACACCTACATCATCCATCTTGCTTACAGAAATCAGATTTCTGGCCAATGCAGGAATATACAGAAAACTCGGAAGTGTTCTAATCCTTCCACCTTGCAACTTAAACTTGACTTTTCTGTGACCAATGATTCTAGCCTTTTTGTCACCCCCTAAGAAGACGTCACCACCATCATATTTCTCATATTCACAGAACCACTCTCTATGGGGGGTGAAGTGAAAGGATGCACCTAAGTCAATTAACCATGCCTCATGATCTACATGTGTACTTGAAGAAGAAACCAAGTACACATCCATACCTTCATTTGAGGTGGTTTTAGCCTTTGCAGAAGGAGCATCATCAGATTCATTTCCTTTCTCAGGAGCTTTAGATTTATAGTCCCTTTTGAAGTGCTCTTCCTTCTGAATTTCCAGCACACCTTTATAGGTTTTCCTGGAGATTTAGATCTCCCACTCAAGGACTTATTTTTTATTTTTTTTCTGGGACCATCCTCATATAGACAAGGCACGACCATTCTGGCCCTCCATATTTTTCCATCCCATCTCCCTCGACAACAAGGATGAGACTATTTCATCAAACTGCAAGGAAGTTGCATTGCTACCTATTGCAACAACTAGACTATCCCACGAATCTAGTAGAGAACACAACAAACTAATGCACTTATCTTCATTTGAAATTTTAATATCAATAAAAAATAACTGGCTTACCAAAATTAAAGGCGTTTAGATGCTCTTTCATCGAGTATCCATCTTTCATCATCAGGTTATATAGTTTTTTTCATAGGAACAATTTATTCACTAGAGACTTAGGTTGGCACAAATTCCTAACTTGTCCCAGAAAGCCTTTGTCGAAGCTTCCCTTGATACATTCAACAATACTAAATCTGAGACACACAATCATATTGTGCTCTTTTCCTTTCGATCCAACTTCGCCCAATCTTCAGATGGCATTGCTATTGGTTTAGTACTCGGATCTACCGCGATCCGCTGATATTTATCCACTAGCATATCTTCCATCTTGAGTTTCCACAACTCAAAACTCTAACCATTAAATTTCTCTATCTCTATCCTTCCACTGCTCGCCATCTTCCTTCGCCACAATAATTGATCTTACGGATCTCCCATTGAACAAGGTCTACCATAGGCCCGATAAAAAGCCCTCAACAACAAATGTGCCCCCTTGAAGCTAGAAGAACTTCGATACCGAATGTAGGTTTTAACCCCGTACAAAAATTACCTTGATACAAATTCTAAAAATAGAATATAAACCATGGCGAGAGCATAAAACATAAAACAAATATACACAAATATTTTCCACTAGATCCCAAAACCAGGACTACCAGATTGATTTATCATTATATTCCTTTCAATGTTACATACATATATATACATGCCGAAGAATCCATAAACCCCCAATCCATTAACCATGGATTAGAACATAATCATAGTTTCCTTGACCAGATCTATAGAATACCATGGACATAAAACCATCATGCCCAAAACCATGTGCAAAATCCATGCACAAAACCATAGGTAGGTCTGCCCACTTAATCCGGTCTCTATATGAAACAAGAAATTCATTGATGAATCTCCGAACCTTGGCCTTCTCCTCTCTGAGGTAAGGTACATATCTCAACAACTCCAAAAATCTTCTAGTATACTCCTCATCTATCATAGAACCCATCCACAACTCATAAAACTCCTTAGCCCTATCATCATAGTACCTCTCAGACTATAGGTTTTAACCCCATACAGAAATTACCTTCATATGAATTCTAAAAACCGAAAATAAACAACGGCAAGAGAATAAACATAAAACATATATACACAAATATTTTCCTATGGATATGAAAACCGAGAATACAGATTGATTTTTCATTATATTCCTTTCAATGTTACAATACATATATATACATTCCAAAGCATCCATAAACCCTAGATTAGAACATAATCTTAGTTCCCTTGACCGGATTTACAAAATACCATGGATAGAAAATGATCATGCCCAAAAACATGTGCGAAATCCATGCACAAAACCATAGGTAGGTTCGCCCACCTAATATGGGGTCCAATTTGTTTTTTTCCTGGGGTGCTGCCCCAGAGACCTACTTCCATATGCCTGATTAGTTCTATCCTCATGTCCATGGCTGACTCAAAGAGGTCCATGTTGCTGAAAATCAGACAAACTATGAAGTAATATTGCATTCACCTTTGCTTGTTTTTCTTGTGCCTGCATGATTTTGTCATTGCCTTCTTTGCAAATCCTTATTTATTCCTTCAGGATTCTCAAGTGTCTGCCAGGTTAGAAGAGTGCCCCACACCACACTTCCCATCTAATGCATAGGGAGATTCTATGTAGTCTACCACCTTGCTAGCTATCTGATCTCTTTCCTGCACGACATACTATGTCAACTAAACTAAATCATCATAAATCAATGTACCTTAGCATGACTCGAGGAGTATACCTTGTCTACAAGATCATCAAATTAGCATGATGCATGTACAACATAACCATAATAACATATAGAGATATATCAATAAGTGCATCAATGCATAACCATCATACTAACTAGGGTCCAGTCATCAATGCAAGGCCATATCAACAATGCATGTTATGACCTCATGCATGACAACAACCATTACTCCAATATACACATTGCCTCATACAACTATCCACCTGCATAAGATATGCCTAATCAACTACACATACACATAACCACATGTCAAACATAAATGATCAATTCTTGTAATCAACCTACAAGACTGATGCATGTAATCAAATAACCACGAATTTAACCTAATGTACAAGGATGTAATCAAGCTGCATATAATTGTATAACCAGTCAAATACTCATGATGATGTATTCCATAAAATTGACATCAAGTTCCTCATGATAACCTTACTACTACCATGATTAGTATGATGCAATGCAACAAGCACATGGGATGCAAGTGTAGGAGCCACAGATACCACTGACATGCATGAATGCCCAACACATTCACCCATATTCGTAGCACTAGATATGACCCAAAGAGAGTGTAATCATGCTCTGATACTAATATGTAACACCCCCTCCCAGGTCTACCCAAAGTATCCAAGCTAACTGGGGTAAACATCAGGAGAGATGCAACTATAATAAGATTCAACCTCCTATGTCACCTCAAGGAAATGGAATCAACGGAACATTACATACAGTCATCCAACATTATCAACATAACCCTTAGGAGACAAGTAAACCACTTAGACAACCTGTCCCTGGGTCCCACTCTGTTCTGCAGCTCTTAGGCCATAGTTTCTCTCATATTATGGGTAAGGGAGCAACCAAAAACCCAAATTCGCTCTCACAAGCTTGCCCGCCAGTGACTGTGGACAAAAATTTCTAGTTCTGTACCAGCGACCCTAAGATTTAAGCCACTTTTCTAGCCCGAATCTTGGCCTCTACCCAGAACTTGTAGAAACTTCCAAAATTCATTAAAAACATAACAAAAGTTTTGATCAATCAAAAATCACCCTTAGGACTAAGCCCGAGCATCCCCAACTAGGACTGACATTCTATCAAATAATTGGCATCAATGCAACCTACAGGTCTAGGATACAAGGCATAGCATAAATGACTGAAAGAACTTATGAAACATAACTAGAAGGATCACCTCCTTCTCCATTGAACTACTACATCATCAATTAGGTATTTCATCCATCCATTTAATAGCTATAAGTAAATACATGAAATAACCTTGACATGAAACAATCATTTAACCATGCTTATAACTAGCATAAAACCATATAAACACTAGAGATATGAAAACCATTAAATACACATATAAATCAGTGAAAAAGTAAGGGAGCTTATCTCTTATTAATCATAGGAAAATCCAATAATGTTTGGGACTTCCACGTACCACCCAACCATAGACATGGCTAAACCAAATCTCTCTTTTAGCCAGTCACCCATGTGCCATATTCCAAGCATGAATGTGGGATCTCATAGAACAAACATTCCAAGAATAACCAAGGGAATCTAGAGGTTAAATCACCTCCACCCTCATCAAACAGTGATCACACCAAAACTAGTGCTTTGATTAGAAACGAAGAGAACATGGAATGCCATTCAGAATCCGTCACTATCCTTGAGGAATTTTCTATCTCCTTGTCTCTCAGGATTTACCACAATCCAACCCTGGATCACGAGGCCCTAAACTGAGACTTCTCCCTTAGGATTTCCCATGTATCCCACAAAAAATAGTCAAGGGATTCCTAGACCTTTGGGAATGAACTTTGAGACTACCTTCACCTTGGATTTTGAAATCCATCTAGAAAACCAAAGCTCAAAAACAAAACAAACATTCCAACATACCATGGCATCTAGAAAAAGGCTAGGCTAAGCTAAAATCCACTATCATAACCCGACAAAACCATGCCACCGACAATAAGAGAACCATACACTAACATGCAAGCTAGGCATGTGCAAACAATCTAGGAAATCACACATGCAAAAGTTTACCTGCAAGTATTCCCGCTGAAGCTGCTTTATCCTTCTTTCCTTTCCTTGATCCTTGCTTGCCTTCCTTTCCTTTGCTTGCTTTTCCTTTCCTTGCTCCAAACTAGAGTGCTCCATGGAAACTCTAAGTGACCAAGAGAGTGAGAGAGAAAGAGAGAAAAATGAAAGAGCTCCAAACTTGAACTGGAAAAAGGTTACCAACTATTGGGATAGGGTCCCTAGGGTCAATTTTGGGGTTAGTTAAACCAATTTTTGTATAAATTTTTGTAAAAGATTTAAAGTCTCCGCGAAATGTGGATGCAGAGTGCGCAGGTAAATAGGAGTCAAAGGAGTCTTAGCCCCTTGTTTGGATAAGTAAATAGGTTGGTTTTAAGACTAACCCATGGTCTGCAGAACATTGTATTGTATTAAGAATGATATATATTTGAGTCATAGCGAGTCTAGTAGTTGATAACTAAGTAATCTAAGTCAAGATAGACACTATTTGGGCAAGTGCTTAGGTAAGGAGGCTCTGCTTCCTGGAATTAGGGAAGAAGGGAAGGCTTCTGTAGTTGAGTGTGCAGGAGGCTTTGGTAAGTCCGCAACTGAGTGCGTGGACCCCTATAGTTGAGTGTACAAGGTAAAAGAGTCTGTAATTTGAATGTTGAAGATCAATAAAGGCATATTCTTGAAGAATTATTATGCAATCTGATCAGTTCTGCTGATTCTATTTATGTTATGAATTATAACTTATAATGTGTTTTCTATGAAATAATGAATGAATGCTGCAAGTAACCGCTGAATCTATCGTCTTTATGCATGATTTGAGTAACTATTTAATTCTGCAATGTTAAGGGTTATTTCTGCTATGCTTTCTGATAAATTGGATAGATTTGCGCGAAGTGAGATCTAGGGTTGTTAATTAATGGGCGAAAGTTGATACATTGTCTGTTTAAGGCCCGCAAAGACTAATCGTAGACCTTCGCAAAGGTCTAGAAGCCATTTTACCCTAGTTACAATAACGAACCCTAGAAGGTTATCGATATGTGTGAAGTCATATCTGAACTATAAGAGCTTGAGAACCACTTATCACATGTCCCTAGATGCAAAAAACTAGTTATGACATCCCCCAATACTACTTTGGGTGAGACTACAGCCTGGGCTATGTAGGGTGTCGCTGAAAGGGCCAACACTTAGGGTTTTGTTGGTTGGTACAAATAAATCTGAACCTAGGTCAGGCCCCCTTAAGCCAGAAAATGGTTCCGTTGCCAGGACTGGGATCTATCTAAGAGATGTGCAATAAATGATTCTCTACGAAGAAAGAGATTGACAAGTGGATTGATAAAAAATAACACGCATTCAGGGCTCAAGAGAACAGGATCCCTAAATTATCTGAGGAACAGTGGTTGTAGAGATTTTTGTACACTGATGAGACCGACGTGTTCTTCTATTTCTTTCTTGAAGAACTACATGATTGGTTGTCCAATTTGGTCGATAGTCAAGGAACATGGAGGCTCGAAGGCCCTATAGTGGATTCCTGTATTCATGTGACGTTTGGAAGCATCAGAAATAAATATCGCGCGGACTATGGACCACTGTTTTGATCACACGTTGGGGAGTTTTGTGACTTATTTCGCTATCGATAGAAATATCAGCTATAGTGAAGTGGAGCGAAGGATCTTTAAAAATCTGCAAGGTAAGTATTTGAAATCATTGAAGACTTGGAATAAAATGCTGTTATTTGAAAAAGAGGGTTATGCAATTACCTTGACGTTTGGGTCTACGCGAAGCGGGATATTATTTAGAAGTAACGGAGGATCCAACTCATAATATAGTCCACTGATTGAATCCCCTTCAAGCGATAATGAAGGGATAGTGTTGACCATGCCAGGAAGCCACCTCCACCTCTGCCTCATACACCTATGCCTTCATAACAATTTTTAAGATCCATAACAATTTTGGTTTGACGTAGCTACTGTTTGGACAACACAACGAATCGTAGATGATAATATTAAGAAAGCGCAGTTGATTACAACCTTATAGGGATCACACATTAACATGGTATATCAAGTATTGCAGTGATAACCCCAACGTGTCATTGGCAAATACCTAGCTAGCTTTGAACAAGGAGTTCAACAAACCTAAGAGGCGTAGTCAGTAATTGAATTTAAGGAAATCCGACAGAAGGTTGATGAGACACCTTGGGACTTTGATCAAAGGCTGAAATGCCTAATTCAGCAATCTGATATGTAAATCTCATATTCCTAGCATCGTGACTCGTTTATAGCATCAACCTTGACACATTTAAGAATAACCTTCTCACAATAGAAAATAACAATGCAAGAAGAAGCCTTGGAGATCGTGATGAGGCTGGATGCATCGCCTATTCAGGATATGAACCTTGGAGTGCAACAGATTCATTCACAGCTAGAAAACTTGCATTTGGAGTTGCAGAGATTGAAGAAAGGAAGGGAAGCTTAGCCAGAGGTGTGCACTGAGATCTGGTGTCTGAAGTGTAAAAGCCATGGACATGATAAGGACCATTGCCTGGTATTTAAGAAATACATCATGGGGGGCGGTCTATTCCCCTGAAACCAGAGAATAATGTTGGGACAAGTGCAGGAACTGTGCTATGGTGTGTTGTTTGTTAGGTTATAAGACAACAAGATATTGATAACTTCCGTTTACTGCAAAAGTTTGTACAGGCCCCTCAACAATTATTTTGTAATTTTTGTAAGTTTGTAGGACATGATGAGCACCATTGTAGAAGATATGAGTTGATGATGGAAAACACCCTTACCTACATGATGTAGGCAGAAAACCAGCCTTAGGATCAAGGTGCAGGAGCAACGCATGGAGGATTCCAAGGCCGAGGAAGAGGAAGAGGCGGTGGACCAGGACGAGGGCATGGGCAGGTAATCTTCTATAACTATGGCAAAGAAGGGCACTTCGTGTGAGATTTTGCAAATCCCATGCACCCCTCATGTTAGTATTGTCAACAGTTTGACCATGTCATAGAGGAATGTCCGGTCCTTATGGAAAATATGCAAGAGAAGAAGGCGTAGCCCCAACAACCTATGCAGAACATTCAGATGATGAGGGTTGGCCCCGTGAGGAGGATAAGATTATAAATATTGTGTTAAGAAATGTATGATGATTGGTGCAGATAAAGGTAAGAAGCCTGAGGAAGATGGATGGGTACACAAGGGCGCTGAGAAGGAAGTAGAAGTTGATCTTAATTATGCTAAAGAGACCTTCTTGGAAGAAAAGTAGAACTTCGCTGAGGCCTCTACCTCAAGAAGTCAGGAGAAAATGCTAGAAACTAATATGACACAAGAAGTAGATCCTTCAATAATAGCTATCTTTTTGAAGACTTGTATGAAGCTTTTGCAAGATCATAAAGAAGTCGAAGGATTTCAAGACTTAATAGGCACATGTGCCAATAAGGAAAAGGCTCCTACTAAACATCGCATGGTAAGAAATATTGGTAAACACAAGGCATGAATGGGGTGCGAGATGAGGCTAACCATGAAGATAGGTGAATATGAAATGGACCAGGTAATTTTGGATTTGGGGTCTAATGTGAATGTCTTGCCTAAGCAGACATGGGAAAGGATGGGGAGACCTTCACTATAATGGTCTCCTATTCAGTTTCACATGGAAAAACAACAAAAGATCATTTCAATGGGGCACTTATATGGTGTAATGGTGGACATTGAGGTTGTGGGTGCACTAGATGACTTCGAGGTCATTGAGATAGTGGATGACAGTAAACCATACCCCACATTGCTAGGAATTGACAAGGCTATTAATATGAATGGGGTGATCAACTTGAAGAAATGGAAGATGTCCTTTGAGAAGAAGTCGCTCAGGGTTATAGTGCCATTATACCCTATGGAAGGAGCATGTTATACTGAACCAGTGCACGACTATGTAGAAAGTGACAATATGATCTAGATCAGATATACAAGATAACAATGTGAGATGAGGAATTGATCAATCCTACAACTGATGGACAAATTGCGAGGGACAAGGATAGTTCCTATGCCTTTGATTCAGATGAAGAGCTTGAACACTGGAAGAATAGGCTGCATGAAGTATCTATGCTAGGCTGCAACATGATGACCAATTCGCCGAGGTGTGTTTCAATTGAGGTAAGAAACCTTCTGCATTATGATGGTTTTACTGATGTGGAACTATTTTTGGATGAATTTGAAAGGGAAGTACTGGAAAAACATCGATTCCAGGCATTGGAGTTTGCACTGCACGCTACGCCATCCTGTTGGTGGGGTACGCACAAGGAAATCTTTGCAAGATGGAGAGAATACAAAAGAATGATGAAGTTAAGGTTGGGGTATGCTAATACTATAATGACAGAAAAATACAGTGGGAAGGATGATCTGCTCGATCATTTAGCACGGTGGAGTAAGGCCTAGGGAACAGAACCAAAAGCGGAATGGGTGCATATCTTCTGTCATACCTTAGACATAATCCCAATGAACTGGTATTTGGAGATAAAGCTTTGCCATGGGACTGCTGAATGGGACATTTTAAGGGAGAGTTTTCTATTAACCTTCAGCTTTGAAGATGGCTTTCATAGTACTGATGAAAAGCTGCAAGAAATAAAAGCAACTATATTCAGAACGTCGAAGGAACCGATAGAATGGACTCAGGAAGATTGGAGTACCTAGCTGTGCCATGCGTTGGAATGATATAATGTGACTACTAAAGAAGAGGATGATCCGAAGAATATTAACATTCCAGAAACGTCAGTGCGAAGTTGAAGGACTGAAGGTGGCAAAAAAAGATATATCAAAGCCTTTGAAAACTCTATAGGTAAACATTGAATCTGAAGAAGAACCTAAGTTCATGAAGATAAGAGATTATTGGGATGAATATGCGGTTGATAAGGTAGCTAAGCTGTTTTGCGAGTACTAGGAATTATTCCCAACAAAGTTTTCAGATCCAAAAGGGATTCTCGGAGATTTACGTGTTATGAAGATCACATTGAAACCAGATGAAAAGCCTATTAAGCAACGACCTTATCGACTGAATCCAAAGTATAAGGAGAAGGTGTGCCTAGAACTGTATAAAATGTTAGAAGCTATTATTATTGAGCCTGTAGAAGAATCAGATTGGGTAAGCCCTATGGTGGTCCAAGAAAAGAAACAGAAGGACGAGATCCACATATGTGTAGATCTACGAAAGTTGAATGATTCCTATGTGCATGATCCATTTCCAACACCATTTGCTAACGAAGTATTAGAGAATGTCGGTGAACATGAGGTGTATTCATTCACCAATGGCTTTTTGGGATACCATCAAATAAATATTGAACCGAAGGATTGAAGAAAAACAACCTTTGCAACTGAGTGGGGTTGCTTCCAATATATAGTTATGCCATTTGGATTGAAGAACATGCCTACAATAATTTCTTGAGTAGTGATCGTAACATTCAAAGAGTTTATTAATAAGTTCCTGGAAGTATATTTTGATGATTGGACTATGTTTAGGTTAGTGAAGCGATATGTTGCAAGTTTACGCCTCATGTTGGATACATGTCGAAGGTATCAGATCATGCTGAACTTGAGAAAATGTATATTTTGCGTGCCTTTCGGGATTTTCCTCGACCACGTTGTATGTAAGTAGGGATTGATGGTGGACCCTGCCAAGATCACTGTAACTGTGAATTTGGAAGCCCCTAGGAATGTGAAACAATTGCGTGCGACATTGGGACACACTAGGTACTATAGGAAGTTTATCAAGGCGTATGACCAAATAATCGCGCCGATGGAGAAATTATTAAAGAAGGATGCGATGTTTTTCTGGGATGAATATTGTCAGCACATCTTGGATGTCTTGAAGGAGAAAATGGTGACTATGCCTATTTTGGTATTTCCCGACTGGAAAAAGGAGTTTCATGTGCATGTTGATGCATCTTGTATTGCGCTAGGAGCTGTATTAACACATGCAGGTGAAGGAGAAATTGACCATCTGATAACTTTCATGAGCAGGAAGTTATCCAAAGCTGAGAAGAATTACTCTACTACAGAGCGCGAAGGGCCGGAAATGGTCTACGCACTGTAGAAATTTAGACATTATCTCTTAGGTGGACATTTTAAAATGTATACAGATCACTCCGTGCTAAAGTACCTTGTCAATAAGCCTACGTTGGGGGGGGGGGATATGCCGATGGTTACTATTGTTCCAGGAGTATGAATTTAAGGTGATTGTGAAACCTGGAAGGATGAATGCAGGCTTGAACCATCGATCAATGATTGAAACAGGTGAGGAACCAAGTAGTTTGGAGGAAGGACTTCTAGACACACAACTCTTTGTGGTGCATGTCGCAGACGATCATTTTACCGATATTATTCAGTTCTTAACAACGGGAACAACTCCGGAAGGTTATTACACTCAAGAGAAGAAGGAGTTAGTAGTTCCCACAACATATTTTTTGGTAATTGTGGGTCATTTATATAAAATGGGAATGGATGAGATACTGCGCAGTTATGTTTTAGAGTTTGAATGCGCTAGTATCTTAGCTAAAGCTCATGGAGGAGTGGTAGGAGGCCATGATAAGTGGGCCATTGAAATTATAGGTCCTATACAACCAATAGGAAAGAAGACTGGCACACAATATATTATTACTACAACAGAGTATTTAAACAGATGGGTGGAAGCGTAGCATGTGAAGGATTGTACAACATACACTATTGTGAAGTTTTTGTTCGAATATGTCTTAATGAGGTTTGGATGCCCTAAGATTTTGATGAGTGATAGGAGTACACATTTTTTGAATGAAACGATCAACGCGATGTTGGAATAATTTCAGGTATATCATTAGAAGAGCGTGCCCTATCAATCACAGGTGAATGGAACAATGGAAGCTTTTAATAAAATTTTGGAGCATGCATTGACAAAGGTATGAAACACACATAAGACTGACTCAGACATGCACGTGCCTGCTGTGTTATGGGCTTTTAGGACGACTTGAAAGAAGTGGATAGTACAAACACCGTTCAGTTTGGTCTATGGAATTGAAGCAGTAATGCTGATGGAGTATATTGTGCCAAGTTTACGGATTGCAGCATTGACTGAGATTTCGGATCACGAGACCTTGGAGGAATGACTCACACAGATATGGAGTTAGAAGAACACTGCTTCCTTGTAGGATTTCACTAGAAAATGTAAAAGGAGCACTAGAAATCATGGGATGGTCAACATATTAAGCTGCACACGTTCAAGGTAGATGATTGGGTACTATTATATGATAGCAAGTTCACGAAGTTCCCAGGAAAGTTTCAAATGCACTATTTAGGGACATATGTTATTAAGGAGATCAAAGATGGTGGCACAATCCAGCTCACAAAGTTGAATGGAGAACCATTCCCTTAAAAAGTAAACGGAAGTAGGTTGAAGCTATACACAGGGGATCTTTCCCTTGCACGATGACTATATGGAAGCAAGACATTCTTAATAACCCAGGCAGTTGCAAGTGACTGTGAGACTATAAACTATGCTACCCGACTAGGTGAAGAATGTGGTAAAAAGGCTACACGACGGATGATAGGGGTGTGACAGGTGAAGCTACACTAGATGAGCTGTGCCATGGAGGATGATGCCACGTAGGAGGGTCCAAAAGTAGCCATTGAGGTCACTATTCATGATTTGATGGCCAAAAATCTATTAAGAGGAGCAGTTAGGCGCTATTTATGGAGAAAATATTTGGAGATCTACCACCAAAGATGCATTTATTATCATAATTTGGGGGGAATGGTTGGATTTGAATTCAAAACTTCCCATAAATTATGTGTGTTGGTCCAATGAAGAACAATTCACATTCTAAGAGGTTGTTGCATGCTTTGCTTTCAGAATATTAAGAATTGTGAGTTATGGGAAGCGTTCATAATGCACCCCTCTTTTGCAAACTACACTACAGAAACCAAGAGCTATTCATCGAAGGAATAATTGCTACAAACCCCGTCGAAGCTGTAAGTTCAAAAGCTGTTGTGTTTGATGTGCCAGTCATTGAGATTTCAAGTATGGAAGCTTAAATCCTTATGCCTATCGCACCGAGGTCGTCGAGTCCAAAGAAATCCACCGCAAAAGAGAAGCCATCAGCTGCAAAGGAGACGCAAAAGAAGCCGATGCTGTTGAGAATTTCACTAAGCAAGAATCTAGAGGTGCGGCATAAGGAGAAAAAAGACAAACAATCAGAGAAAGTGGTTGATTTAGAGGAGGAGGAATACAAAGATATAGAGGAATTAGATGCCGAAGAGGTCGAGTTGATCTTTTGGCTTCTTGAGTACATCCCTCCATAGAAGGGAAGAACCATAGTTACCAAGGATCTATATTATGGGAAATTCACTGTTTCGGTGCCCCTGTTGCTTGAACATGTGGAGTTTGAAGGTACTACATTAGCGCACATTGCCGTGCTGAAGCTGGAGGATTGGGACCTCGCGGACCATGAGAGGTTCTCACATTTGGTAGGTAGGGCTGCTGCACATGCTCTGCATGCCACATTATCATAGATTGACTATCAACACGGTGTGTGTGTGCCAGCTCCACGTGCTAGTGCACGATGGGTGTCTATGGCTTGGGGAGCCTATCCCAATTACAAACATGTTAATCCATCAGATAACGAAGCTGCCTTATAAAGGAATGGACCCTGCTAAGGAGTTTGGAGGGAAAACTGGGGAGAAAGAATTAGTTGATAAGATGAAGACCAAGTATGGGCTTGTTAAGAAGTCACACGGATACTCTATCCACTCAATTCAGGACCAGGTAGTGTAGTTCACTGCCCAGATTCTTGTGGGAAAAATCATGAGGAAGTGGCACACAGATGAGGTTTTGACGTTGGTCATGTCACTAGCAGCCCAGTGCACAAAGGGAGTCTAATACAATTGGGAATAACATTTGTGCAAGGAGTTCCTAACGAACTGCCGAGAAGCTCAGGAGGAGAGAAAGCCATTCCATTATGCATGGCTTTTATTATCTATTGTTTTAATAGCTTGGATATTTCTGGAGGACAAATAGTTCCCCTTGCACAAGGAAGATTTACCTGAGGTAGTGCGGTTCACATCTTTGTGGTCTACAAAGGATCCGAAGGGAATCAAGGAGTCAAATTTTTTTTGGATCCTATTGGAGATGGACCTTCGAATGGTTATCAATCAAAGGACAAGGTTGTCCCTAACCTTGTTCGAGCAATTGATGACCTACGCGGAGTTCAAGGACAATTTCCATAATGTGTCAATCAGAGCATGGAAGGACCCAAAGAACATATGGTACAAGTTGCTTTATTTTGTATCTAAGATGGATGTGAAGAAGATCATGGGGTATTGGCCAACAGAGTGGTGCGAACCCACAAGGCTTGATGTGGAGACAAGAAAAGGTGCAGAGAGCTTTGCTGCATAGAAGCGTAAGAACGCTGCTCAGAAGGCCATGCGAGCCCTCATTGAGCATAAGAAAAATAAAGTTGCTGCTAGGGTAGCTACGGAGAAAGAATGAGTGGAGAAAGAGCAGGCTGCCAAAGAGCAGGTTGAAAAGGAACGACAGGAAAAAAAGAAGGTGAAAAGTTAGATTCACAACACACAGACGAGTAAGAGTTGTCAGAGCAGGAAGGCAGTGGTGGTGAGGAGAAGAGCACTCCGTTCACCCTGAACTGACATGGTAAGAAGCTGATTGTTGGACAATGAAAAAATAACAAGTCTGATAAGAAGACACACATGAACCCAATGGTGATGACAGAAGGTGATCTCGATGAGATCGGGGACAAGGTTCGAGACACGATGACTGAAGTGTTGCAATAGTTTATGCAACAATATATGCAGACACCGGGGAATGTCCAAAAGGATCTGTGCAAGCTACAGATCTGGGATAATAGGATTCAAGTCGGTGTCGAGAAAGTGAGTGGGGTGCAAGAAAGCTTGACACAGGGAAGTGGAACATTGGTAGAGCTGGAATGGACTCTGGACCTCAGAGTCATACCATTGCCAAAAGGGTCCATTCTCACATAATTATATGAGGATCATGCTGTGCTAAGTAGTCTAAAAGAAATGGGAGTGAATTTGGATGCATTTCCACTCTAGACCCTCCACGCGCTGCATCAAAGGGTGTTAGATGAGTTGTGGGTCAGAGAGAAATGCACCCTCATAGTCATCAACGAGTTTAAGGTAAATAATGAACATATGTTCATAAAGAAAGCACATGCATTCAAGGCAAAGGAGGATATGCAACAATTCAGTCAGAGCCTAGAGACAACGATAGAGTAGGCTTGAAAATCAGTGTCGGAATTGAACATCCCAGAGGATGCCGAAGCATCGATGGAAGTAAGGAATTTGGCTACCGCAGTACGCACATCAAAGGAAGAGGTTGGTAGGGTTACCTTTGCTTTCTCAATGAAGATAGCCAAGCTACAGTTGAAGTTGTAGCCAAAGACTTCTCTAAAGGTTCAGGGGCAATGCGAAGTAACAATAAAGGAAAATATGAGTAGCTTGGATGCTGCAGTTATGACTGTGCAATGATGTTCGATGCAACAACGGAATTATGGATTAATCTGCAGGAGCATCCGCACTTGCAAAAGCTGAACACTAATGTATGTGAGACACATCAGAAGTATGATGAGGTCTGAGGGACTACGCAAATGTTGGTGCCAACAAAACACCTCACAAAGCTAGAGGAGGGAAAGCAGTTGCAAGCACATGCGGAAGAATTGGAGAGGAAAGAGACTCTTCTAAGGACTAGATTACAACCGTGGTTGGAGGAAGATTGTTAGCTTACTCTGTCACTTCAGGAAAATATAATGGCACTACAATAGATGCAACGAACAATGCACCTAGCAGTGGAGGGCCTAAAAACAGAAAAATTAGTCGAAGAAGTGCAACAAGCTACGACACAGAGTGATACTGAAGTTATAGTGTTGCAGGTTGAGCTCGGCGGTCTATGCAACAAGATTGAAGTGCCATTTGAGTGACTCAAGGGTGAGTTATGATCTTTGTGTTGGGGTCCTGTTGGGATAGGGTCCCTAGGGTCAATTTTGGGGTTAGTTAACCCAAGTTTTGTATAAATTTTTGTAAAAGATGTAAAGTCTTCGTGAAATGTGGATGCACAGTGTGCAAGTAGATATGAGTCAAAGGGGTCTTAGCCCCTTGTTTGGATAAGTAAATAGGTTGGTTTTGAGACTCACCCATGGTTTGTGGACCATGGTATTGTTTTGAGAATGCTGTATATTTGAGTCATAATGAGTCTAGTAGTTGATAACTAAGTAAGATAAGTCAAGATAGAGACTATTCTAGGTGAGTGCTAAGGTAGGGTGACTCTTCTTCTTGTAGTTAGGCAAGAAGGAGAAGGCTCCTACAGTTGAGTGCGCAGGAGGCCTTTGTAAGTCCACAGTTGAGTGCATAGACCCCTGCAGTTGAGTGCATAGTGTAAGAGGTAATATAAACATTGAAGATCAATAAAGACTGATTCTTGAAGAATTATTATGCAGCCTGAGCATTTCTGTTGATTCTATTTATGTTGTGAATTGTCGCTTATAATGTGCTTTCTATGAAATAATGAATGAATTCTACTTGTAACCATTGAATCTATCATTTTTATGCATGATTTGAGTAATTATCTAATTATGCGAAGTTAAGTGTCATTTTTGATATGTTTTATGATAAATTGGATAGATCTGCGTGAAGTCAAATTTAGGGTTTTTGATTAACACGTGAAAGTGGATACATTATCTGTTTAAGGTCCATAAAGACTAATTGTAGACCTTCGCGAAGGTATAGAAACCATTTTACCCTAGTTATAGTAACAAGCCCTAGAAGGTTACCGATCTATGTGAAGGAAGATATGAATTGTCAGAGCTTGAGAACCACTTATCACATGTCACTGGATGCAGAAACCTATTTCTAGCATCCCCCAGTACTGCTTTGGGTGAGACTGCATCTTGCGCTATGCAGGTTGTTGCCAAAACGACAAGAAGTTAGGGTTTACTGGTTGGCGTGAACAGCTCTGAACCTGGGTCAGGGCCCCTTACGCCAACACCAACTGATCCTCAAAAGCCAACACCAACTGATCCTCAAAAGCCTTTTCATGAATGAGGCCTCTATTTTCTTCATTTTCCATTATTTTCTTAAATTTCCTCCTCACATGCAACCTTTTACCTTTCACCTTACTTTTCTCCTAATTTTCTTTATTTTCATAAATAAATGTGCCAAAAATGCATTTTTTCCTTTTAATGCCTTTTCCTTAGCCTTTTCCAATTTTCCTTAGTCAAAACACACATCCAGTGATGCCCACTAGGATATCTTTGCCAAACATTCAGCTTGGAATACATGTCCCTTAACCGTGGCCTTATTTTGCCTTTATTAACTTTTATTACATGAACTTTTTCACTAGGGCTGTTACAATATGTATAGCAGATGTGATACCACAAAGTAACG
Source organism: Pinus taeda (assembly GCA_000404065.3). Classification (NCBI taxonomy): domain Eukaryota; kingdom Viridiplantae; phylum Streptophyta; class Pinopsida; order Pinales; family Pinaceae; genus Pinus; species Pinus taeda. Next base: position 88,755 of record APFE031098029.1, read on the forward strand.
AGCTGAAAAAATTTACAATGCGAGTCACTGTAACTCAATGCGAGCTTCAGAGTGGTAGGATATGAACCATAACAAATTATAGAGTGATCCATTAAAATAATACAAACCTCAGATATATAATCGAGCCACAATTTAGAAGGTATGAGATATCATGTGAATTTGAAGGAGCTCCAAAGTGTTCTATTTATATTAGGTGTGAGATGAGCCAAAGGGGCTTGGTGACCCTTATTATTGGAGAGGCAAAATTAATCTTAACAGTCATATTTTTCTTAAATCAAATTTAAATTATCTTGCCCAAGTAAATTTATCACAACAATATAATAATAATTAGAGGAATGCCAAAAATATAATAATAATATTTCTTATATCCAATTAAATTCTCCTTGGGGTAAGGTGGTCTTTCCTTTGGGGAAGTATAGTTTATCATAGGAAATTCATCCCATAGATACCCAAATTTCAACACATATCCAATTGATGTAGAGATGGTGAGGCTAATTTGACTCTTTATAAAATGACAATGCCACTAGATTTTAGTTTCTTGTCCTTCACAAATCGATTCCAACCCTTTTTTAGCACATAACTTTGGTTGTTTCTCCAATACAGGTAGAGAAATCATCAAAACCATGTAACACTCCCATGAACAAAATAAAATGCGGTTTACCATACTGTGTAAGTCGATCCCATGAATTTCAGTACTGACATTGTGGGTGGGAATGAAGACTGTTATGATAGTAACGAATCATTGTGAGAAAGAATAAAAGATGTATAGGTAGAGGGATATATAAATTTAGAGTCCAGTTGACATGTAGCCACCTAAAAATATTCCCTATGCTCATTTTAGTGCTTCAAATCTAGCTCTTTCCATTTTCTGCTAGTCATTCACCATTTGGTTGTGCGCCTGTAGGGTCCTAGTCTTATTTCCAACACTACAACTACTAGTACTCCTGGGCACCATCAATACAGAGATAAGGGATGTATTAGTGGTTAATGCTATGATTTATGTGTTTTTTATGAGTTTTTGAATAAAATAAAATCTGTTGAGATCACTTTCTCTTTGTTATTCTAGTATGAATGCACTCATGGGTGTTAAATAAATGTGACAAGTTTGAAGTCAAGGAGAGCACCATAATACTCTCTTTTATATTTGTGGTAAAAATTCATTGGTTGGACCCTTTTTGGGATATATTTGTGTGTAAATATTTCTACATTGATTCACAATAGTTGTTGGTCACTACAACTCCTCCCTTAATTTGGAACCACATAAGATTTATGGGTTTGGACTATATTTCTCTACTTATTTGATTTAGAGGAGTTTTGAGAAAATAACCAAAAATCACTAGGAAAGAAGAGGTATTGAAAAATTTTGTTTCTCTCATTTTCATTGTTGGAGTGATATTGACTGGTAAAGAGAACTACAAATAATGGTTTAAAAGTATTAGGCATATCCTCTTCTTTAATGATTTGTGGAAAGGAATTTGTGAAGGAGAAGGTGACAATGCACCTGCCAATCCCACATCAGATAAATAACTATTCATTTGGGAGAATAAAGATAACAAATATTATGCACTGATTGTTTCTTTTGTAAGTGAAGAGGTTATTCATCATATTATTCCAATTACAAATTATTATGATGTGTTGAAGAAGATAAATATTTATATGACTCACACTCATAATTGGATGTAGTTTAGTTGATGATTAAGCTCTTAAACTTGGAGTTGAAGGACGTTGAAGCCTTGGACTTAGCCTTAGAGATTAGAGCCATCATGCATGATGTAGAAGCCATTGGAGTTAAAATGGACATCACTCTGCTACATACTCTCACTATCTTGAATCCTTTCAAGCTAGTGCCCAATTCAAGGACATTGTTTTTGACACTCTTGTTGAGAAGTTTCAACAACGAGAGAATTTTTTTGGGAATAGGAAGGAAAATTATTAATTCCAAGAAGAATTAGTGTGCCTTGCATAGAAATATAAGAATCAATAAAAATTTTCTTCTAGAGGAAGAGGTGGTATAAGAAGGCGTGGAAGGAATAATGATGGAGGTAGGGGGTAAACATCATCAATGAGGAAAATATGACCTCCATTATATTCACTATAAAATAAAAGGGCATGATGCATCAACATGCAAAATACCTTGGGATATAATCACACAAGAACACAAATAAGACAAAGGTAAAACACCAGATCTAAAAAATGTAAAGCATCTAAATTTTCTCATTACATTATTACCCATTAAAATATTGGAGTAATTGAATATATGTTTCATACTTCATTTTCATCTTGGAAAGATGCATGTCTACTTAATACAGGTGCAACCTACCATATGAAATTATAGAAAGAATTATTTGAAGAGCTTAGTGACAATGCTAATGGAGCAGTTTACTGAAAAGTCAAGTCTCATGTGATCTAGACTTGGAATGATTAGGCTTAAATTTCAAAGGCTTCCTGACTTTCTTCTGCATGATGTTCTCTACCTTCAAAAAATGCAGAAAAAATTGTTGTCCATTGTTCACATTCACCAACATGGACACTCCATTCATATGTTTGATGGAAAATTTGACATAAGAAAAGAATCAAACAACACAAGTTTCCTTAGTAGAATAGAGGAGGAAAGACAACTGAAGCTATAAGGAACATCTACTTGCGCATAGAACTATACATGCAGTTCTCAGTACAATGAAGGTACATTTAGATATAGTATTTTATTGCATGCAATATGTGGACATCTTAATTATGAAAATATTCATTTGTTGAAAATAAATTGTGCTTCTGTTTTCCAACTATTCCAAGGAAACTGGAGTAATGCGATGTTTGCATTTTAGGAAAACATAATAAACAACCATTTCATGATTCTGCTTCTCGAGCACATAAAAATATTGCACTGGTTCATTTTTACTTTTTTGACCCTATGCTTGTTCCTTATGCAAATGTCAATACATACATGATGACTTTTATTGATGATTACACTAGAATGTGTTGGACATACATCTTGAAAAGTAAATTGAAAGCTTTTGAAACTTCCAAAAACTTTCATGCATGGACTGAAAATGATGCACAATCACATATTGGATCTCTTAATATTGATAATGGAAAAAACTATAATTCTAATGAATTTGAAAAATATCTTCTCTAACATGGGATTCAACATCAAGTAGTTGTGCCATACAATGCTCAACAATATGGTGTAGCTGAAAGAATGAACACGAATATTTTAAATATGGTTCACTCAATGATTTTTTTCAAAATTGTAAAGCTAATTTTTTGGGATGATGTATTTCTATGTGTAATATATATATAAAATAGATGTCCATCTCATGCTCTAAAAAATAAGACTCTTTATGAAATGTGGTGTGGCCACATTACTTTGGTAAGGCATCTTAGGATCTTTGGTTCTATTTGAAATGCCTTAATTCCAAAGGAATAAAGAAGCAATTTTATGAAAGTATTTAAAAGTGCATCTTCTTGGGGTACTCAGATACCAGCAAATCATATCATCTCTACGATGAGGTAAATACGAAGCTTATATTGTCTAGAGATGTGATTTTTCTTGAATGTTCCAAGACTGAAAATATTGTTGAGTGACAATTTGATCATTTGGACATATTCAATAATGTAAAAATTATCATGAATTTGATAATGAGATTCCACATATTGAAGGGGGGATCCCTATCTTAGATAAATCTATGGAATCTCCTTCTGAAGAATTGTCTCCCCCACATGAAGTTCTAGCCACATATTTAGACCAGGAAGACCCTTTGAGTGATGTGATTGAGAGGATTTGAAGGCTAAATCTTTATGTAGACCTGTCTCAATTAACAATGTAGCCTAGACTATATCTGAAAGATCCTCCAAAATGGCTCATTAAATCACTTGAAAGTGTTCACCTTGATGAGGTTGGAAAGACATGAACTAGAAGTTCAACTAGAAAAAATGGAGGTGATGTAGATGATTTTGATTTAGTTGATGATATGAACGATTCTTATGATCGTGAAATAATTTTTTCTACTAATTTTGAACCAACTTCCTTTAAGATGCTTCTCATGATGAAATGGAAGAATCAATGTAGGAGTATGATGCTATCATAAATAATGGAACATGGAAGCTACTAGACCCTCCATTTGGAACGAAACCAAATGGTCGCAAATGGGTATTTAAGAACAAGTATAAATAAGATGACTCACTTGAAAACAAGGAAAATTTCAAGGATGGAAGTTTATCTTAAAGTTTACAACCTTAGCGAATCTTACTAGTCCCAAATATCTAAATCTTAAAATGTTTGATAATAATTTTGTAAAAATCTTCAGATTTATAATTATTTTATATTAGATAATATATAATATTGGAAATTTTAAAGTAAAATAATTTTTATACTATAAAATATGCGAATATTAGCCCTCCTGCAAATATTAGCCTAAAAGTTTCCCTCCTGCTTGAAAATCACAAAGCAAGGCTCGTGGAAAAATGATTTGCATAGAAATTATATATTATTATGAAGAGAAATTACCCCCCACAGCAAAATGGACCACCATCTCGACTCTCTTTTCCTTTGCAGCTCAGAATGGATGGAAAGTCCATCAAATGGATGTAAAGACTAATTTTTTGAATGGAAACTTGAAAGAAAATGTTTTCATGTATCCACTGGAAGGTTTTGTTGTGAACGGACAATAATAACAAGTATGCAAACTCATCAAATCCTTGTATGGCCTAAAACAAGCACCATGACCCTAGTATGGAAAATTGACTGAGAATCTTTTGAAATTAAATTTCAAACATTGTAATCTTTATGATGCAACTTTATTTGTCAATAAAGTTGGAAAAATTGTTGTCTATTTTGTGGTATATGTAGATGATTTATGATAACAGGGAAAAATGAAAACTATATTGCATCCATAACTAAATAATTGAAGAAAGGATTTGAGATGACATATTTGGGACACCTTCATTACTACTTGGGCATTGAAGTGACCCAACATCCAAGGTATATATTCCTCTCTCAAAATAAGTACATTGGAGAATTGTTGAACAATTTTGGCATGGATAAATGTAATCCTTTGTCCACTCAAATGGAAAAAAATATGAAGATCACATCTAAAGAAGGAAATGAATTTCAGGATGCAACTAAGTGTAGAAAACTTGTGGGAAGTATTATCTACCTCACCACTACTAAACCATATATTTAATTTGCTATAGGAATACTTTCCAGATTTATGCAAAAGCCTTGTGAAGGACATTGTTCTATTGCAAAAATAGTTCTAAAGTACTTGAAATGAATTGGAGTGTCTACTTCAGGCTATTTTACGAGTCTTGGATTAGGAGATGCCCCCCGAAGGTCATGAAAATAGTTAGTTCCAACAGATTCCACAATAGAGGAAGAATATGTGGAGGCTACAGAAGCAAACAAGGAGATTGCATGGCTCAGGAAAATTATTGAAGATTTGCAGGAGAAATAGGTAACCTCTACTTCTTTTGTGATCAACAATATAGTATACAATTAAATTGTCCAAGAATCCCAAATTCCATGATCGAACAAAACATATAAACATAAAGTACCATTTGATTTGACATCATGTAGAGACCAAGACTATTCACCTATGAAATTGTTCCACAAATTAGCTAATTTCAAACATATTCAAAAAATCACTTGGAAGAAAAAGGTTTGAAATATTTAGAATGATGCTTGGATTCACAAACACCCTTTAGATTAAGGGGGGAATGTTAAACACACGATCCTCAGGGATTGGGAAAAACTGTGTAAATATGTAAATAGATAAATTTGAATAGTTAGAATGGGAAGAGATGTTCGAATATGAATCCCAAAGGTCACCCCTCTTCATGTATATAATTATGTTCACATCAATGAAAAAAAATAAGTTTTGGGGAGTTATACATCCTAGCCTAACATATTATAATATAAAGTAATGCGAGGGCCTGTAAGGGGTTCCATGTGTTAAAGGGAACCATGCCTATAAAACCATCATTCACCATTAAATTAGAGAGGTTGGGTAAAAGTGCACTTCTCCTTGGGTTTCCTTAGGGAAGGTTAGAAACCTAGGAGTGAGAAATGTAGGGATAGGTCTCCATGTGTTGGGATTTGAAGGTATATGGAGACTCCTAAGGGTAGTTGGAACTCTTGGAAGACATAAATCTCATAAACTCACTGGTATTCCTAAGATGGAATCTCTACAAGGGTAGTGACACAACTTGATGGACTATAGGTGCAAATAACTGGGTGAACTACCTTGGGCTGTGTGGGCTAATGGGGGATGCGATATTGTAGGTTGGAGTGCTACTATGGTTTGGTACCTTGGGCTTAAACATATTTGGCATTTTTTATGTACCATAATTGAATTTAGGAAAGCCTTTTTTCTTGTGGAGTCATGACCTCATCTTGGGGGTGACCCACCCTTGAGATAGATAGAGTAGCAGAGTCTAATGTTGGAAGGAATGTTCAGGGTATATAAGATGTTAATTTAAAGATAAATGTTTCTAGATATGAATTATATGCCATTAATGATATTTATACTCTGGTATCCCAATTAATGTGATGAAATCACTTCTTCCCATGTAGGTCGGCCCAAAGAAATTCCTACAAGAGCTTCTCCAACTAACTGTTGCTTATGGTTTATAACTTTTATGCATGTTTTATTACATTATTTTGTCCATGCTATATACATTATGTTGTTATGGTATTGAGGAAAAGTTCAACCATAATGTCCTTTAGCCAGGTGACTAGAGGGGTTACAAGTGGTACCAAAGCGTTGATTTCAACATCAAACTTGCATGGGTCAAATGCGAAGCTCAATATAAATAATGTCAATATGCCTACAAACTTTGGACAAAATTCATGAGTAGGATCATTGTAAGAAAATCAATGCACTATCATAGAATGAAATGGTAACAACACATGCACAGTAGAGGAAAGTAGGATATGCACCAACTATTTGATGGAATGTTAGAATGAGATATAATCCCCTAGAATTCTTATACAATGTTTGGATATGTATTTCACTATATGTGCAAGGATAGAGGCTAATATATTAATCAAAAGTAGGTTTGAGTCATATGTCATTGTGGGTAATATGCTAGTAGAAATAAAAGCTAGTGTGGTAGGTTAGGATTGGATTTCCAAGTGTTTAACAAAATGTCACAAAGAAACAAATAGAGGTTCATGGAATTTTAGAAGAGTTTATACTACACAAGGGATTGTTGTGTATTGAAGGGTTACTCTAGAGGAGAGATAAGGGGCCAAGAGTCTACTTCCAATTTTGTTCTTGGGTTCACATCGACTTCCTACTTGATAAAAAACTTAAGCACCTGAATTTATAATCATAGGGACATAGAGATAAATTGATGTAATCAACCTAATCACATTATGTTTGCCAATGTTTTCTTTTTTTTTATGTGCACTCAACAACAATGGAGTAGTAAGTCCATGATAAGAATGATTGATAGTAGATATTCACTTGATGTGTTTGTGGAAAGAACCCAAGAAGACATGTATATCATAGGGGAGAATAGAGAATGTGCATGATATATTTAATGAAATGTGTTAACTTTGGCAGTCATGATTTTTGAGCATGAACATATTATGTTAGAGAATGCATTGTTGAAACTTTACAAATGAATCAAAGTGTACAACATGAAAACCTAATTTGAAGATTTGCACCAGCATTATCCTTTCTTGTGCTAACATAATATCTTTGGAACAAGGTAAGGAGATCCATGAACAAATGAGGAGGAAAGAATTTCAATTTGATATTTATGTGGGCACTTATCTTGTAAACTTGTATGGAAATTTTAATCTCTTGGAAGACACACCCAATGTGTTTGACAAAATTTATGAACGTAACACAGTTTCTGAAGTGCGGTGGTTGATAGGTATTTTATACATGTTTGTGGAAATGATTCCATTAAGCTATTTTATGGGATGTAAAAAATAGGTGTAATCTAAGCCATATAAATTTTTTGAGTCTAATATTTATGTACAATCTTTGTGGCTCTGTAAACCATGGTCGGAGATATATTTAATAGGATGGATAGTACTATCTCTACAAAAAAACATTCAACAAATTTAGGTCCTTATAAAAACTATTAGGGAATTGCATAGTAAAAATCCCACCTTGGTAAGAACCCCCAATTTTAGACTAGCTAATTTTTGGATATCATGCATAAGCACAAGTTACAAAGAACAATGTCTTAGCTAGATTGAAATAATTGGAAGAGTATGGTTCTTGGCTATTTGATGTATAGTAGGACATGTAGGGCTTTCAATATTGAAATGAAGTAGGTCATAAGAAGTAGATATATTATCTTTAAATGAAATATTAAAAAAGAAATTATATATTCCTTGAAAGGTAAAATGAAGAAGCAAATGGTGATATAGGGAAAGACACATGCAATTTTAAGATAGGTTATATAATATATATTGCTTCTTATCTAACTAAATAATTGTAGAGAGTGAGTATGGGATTATTATAAGGAATTTTTCATGGGATCAAGATATAAATGACATACCATCTCAGTCACAATTGTCACAAGACCATAAGGCTCAAAATGTTTGTGATGGCTTCGTAGAATCTAAGATAAGTTATATAATATATATTTATTTTTATGTAACTAACTAATTTTAGAGAGTGAGTATGAGATTATTATAGGGAATTTTGCATGGGATCAAGATACGAATGACACACCATCTCAATCACAAAATATTTATTCTTAATTATTTTACATATTATTCTTATCAAGAACATGATTATTCTTGAAAAGTTAATGGAAATCTATTAATTCATTAGAAATTTATTTGAATTGGAATTTATATGGGAATGAAGATTATCCATATTCTCTTTTAGGGTTATATGAAACAAAATATTTTGGAAAGAGCTACACAAGTTAACATCAATTTTAGATATTTTATTGGCTTATTGTGTGTGAAGTACTCTCTTGGAAGTCCATGCAAGTTTTTTATTGGGTAGATTTATCAAATTATGCTGATAACTTAGAAGCTTATTTGAAGACAACGTGACATGATGAAGGGAATTATCTATTTCTGACCTAATTTGTATATGATGGGGTATTCTAATGATATTTACTAAGCATGAGAATCTAAATTTGTATATGATGGGGGTATTCTAATGATATTTACTAAGCATGAGAATCTAAATATGTTTTTTTATGGGAACAAGTGTTCCATATAATGGGCTATTATGTTGTTCTTGATAAGGGATTTAGTATACACAAGCATAGGGATGGGTAGTTTGTTTCTATTCACTAATTAGGGTCATCTCATCAAAACAAATATCGAGTTCGAAATATGTGCTTAAGTTTTGATTTAATGAAATGTAGGTACTTTCTAAGCCATGCCTTTGAATAAATATTTGACATCATACAAAAGAAAAACACGATACTATTTCTAAAGTGCCACTGAGATTAATTTGGATTTAAATCACATTCCTTGTGCTAATCAAATTTGCTAGTTGAAGTTAATCTGAGACTTGCTTATGGAAATTGTCTTTTCGAAGAAACATTTTCAAGCATTGGTGGTTATTTCTAGATATCTATAGAAATGATACTGTCATTTGTACTGTATTGATCGCTACTATACTTTGTAGTCACTACATGGTTCATATGTAATAGACAACAATGCTGGTATATCTGGCTTGCAACATGACTTGTCGTTTGTATTGTATTGATCGGTACTATACTTTGTAGTCACTTCATGGTTCATATGTAATAGACAACAATGCTGGTATATCTAGCTTGCAACATGACTTTCTAGAATTCATATTGAAAATTTGCATTCTAAAATTGGATGTGGAGAAAGTATGTTGTATTTCTAAGCACCCATATCCTTTGCATGCTTAGAAGAATATTGTTGTTATGGATGAATGAAGGCCAATTTAGGAAATAGGGAGAGTTTGTTGGTCAATTGTGTGCCAAATCAGTTATGGGGAAATAAAGGGAATCTAAAACCAAACCTTTGCAATATTTATGAAAATATCTTACTTTCCCCCTAGCTTCCCACCACATATCAATTGCGTTTTCACATAGAAACTCTGAAACTCAATTTAAATGTGCTTTAGTTTGTATGAAACACATTTCGCATGTTGGAAATGTATTTCACACAAACTAAACTTGTTGCAATATCTTCTACATTAAATTTGTATGATTTATTGATTTAATTGTTGGGACCCACATTTTTGGTTTTATACTTAATTATAGGTTAAATTTAAATTAACGAGACTTCTAGAAACCTATAAGATAGGAAATTTTTTCTTAAAAAGGGTTGCACTCTCAGTTTGCACCAAAATGTTGTTAATTAATGGTAATTTAAAATTCATAAAGTAAAAGAAATGTTGTTTTTACTTAAATATTTAACATTACAATTAATTGTTTCATGATCTTTGAGATTGCTTCCAACCTCATTGGTCTTCATATGGAGAAAGTAGAATGTCATATTCTATTAAAAATTCAACAAACTTTACAATTTTCAAAATTTCAATATCATTTTCATTAGATTCTATCATTATGAAGGTGTAGAATTGGTAGTTAATCAAGAGGACCAAGTCTTTAGGTACTTCTATGTTAGTGATATTGATTGTTGGACTCCTATGCCATAGCCTTGATAAAAAATGTATCCTTCACTCTAACCAAAATCATTTACGAGGCATGTTAGGATTTCCATAACATATTTTAAATATTGGATTAGGGAGTGTGGTGTAGGAAAATTCTCTTTGTGGACAAAGACAATCCCTCTAGCCCAAGGGAGAGGGTCTAGCCACAAACAAGACAATCTAACATAAGTTCCCTTAGATTGAGAAAGGATAAGACCCTACCTCTTCTATCCTTTCTTGATGATATCCTTGTGTTTTTACTCCATCGATCAACTCCTTACTATCAATCAAGCACCTGAAACAAATAGACAAGAAACTAGTGCACACATGATAACATACAATAGATTCAACCTACTTAAGAGGCTAAGGAGTCTTAAGCTACCGAATACAATATTGCAATTGATATAGGAAACAAAATATCAATTGTATTAATATGACAAAAAGGAAAGTATAACCTTCGCTTTAGCGTTGCAGTTTTCCTTTGATGGGTTCAGATCCCAAGCATCACTCTAACATATCCTCGAACACCTCAATCATGGGAGTTTAAGGTCTATTTTTCCTTGTTCATACCAAAAAATTCTACAAGCTATTCTCCCTTTAACAAGCTCCTAACAAGCATAAACTAAGCTAAATCCAAGCTGCACCCAAAGCTCAACCAAAGCTCATTCAAGGCTAGCAGAGGTTGGAATAGCAGGGGATTATATAAGCATGAGAGAGGGGATATGGTTCCTCTTATGATGGAAAGAAGCCTTATCTCTTGGTTTAGTTCCTTCTTAATAAGGAAAAGGAGCCCAAACAGTCTCTTGGCTCTATCTCGACTAACCATTTACCATCCCTCCACCCACGAAGCTTCTAGATCTGGAAGCTTCAATTCCATTTTTAAAAACTTTCTAGAAGAGGATTGGCATGGGTAATCAAGGGATAAAAGCAATGATTAGCACGGGGCTCAGTGTTATTCTCAACAAATCGACGCAGGGAAGAAACAGAGGGATAATGACAACCTTTAAAACTAGGTTTAAAGGAAGTATCTCTGGAAATGATGTAAAGGGAAAATGCTTTGCAGATGGAAAGTGACTCAGAGAGATGTTCTTCATGATAGGGAAGTACACAGGGTTTATTGTAGAGGTGCTCCAAGAACAAGGAAAGGGGAGTACAAGGACAGTGGCAAAATGCTATGTAACAGGGAGTTTCATAAAAATTGGGTGGTGTTGACTAATGCCCCAAAGGATTGAGGTAGAGGCAAATGGTGATACTAATGATGAGGATCTCAATATAAGTGATGGTGGAACATTAGTTATCATTTAGCTGTTCTTGCTTATTCATTTATAATTATTTATTTCCAAGTTTCAATATAACATGCTATATATATCACGTTTCCTCATTGCCAAATTTCTAGGGGTTCACGTTTCCAGTGCGTTTCCATTTCAAAAATACGTACCTGTTTCACCCTATCATACAAATTAGCCTTGAAGCCTCTTATTCAAATCATACTAGAAGGAGCAACATTCTACCTTAACAAAATCTCCAATGTGCATGTTTTGAGGTTATCTCTTATTTTAGTTGTGGTTAAAGTCAAATCTCATTAGAGAGGGTGTTCAAGTTTTAGCTCTTTCTATGCATACATATCTATAAAAATCCATATTCTAGTGTTCCACCAATTTCATGGTTTGATATACAAATTATACAAACATATCAAATAACCTTCTATTTTGGGTTGAGTTAGACATTATTCACTAGTTTTGATAGTGATTTGAATAGGTTGGTGGAGGAATTATATGGGAGAAGGTTGACACAATCAGGGAGATGAATGCATATTGCATTAGGATATGTTTTGAGAATATCTTAGAGTCATGTTCACCATCTAACTGGATATGGTACATGCATATTTATATAGTAGGAATCTCACATTATTTGAAATTGCCTTGGCAAATTGTGGTGCAAATCTGAATGTATTTCCAACAACATGTTTGTTAGTTTTCTCATCACAAAATAAGAATATGCTACCAAATGAAAATCATTCCAACAACCAAGAATGAAACCTATAGTAGGAGAAATGTCCTAGTCTCATTAAGAGGTAAGTATTAAAACTTTTGAGAATTGCAACACAGTGGGACTACTTATTACACTCGCTTCATATAAATTTATTGTTTAAAGAGATGGTTTTGGAATTGATTATTATTTTAAAGAATAACATGTGGTAGTACCACTTGGTTAAAGGAATATTTCGAGCCTAAATGAAGGATGTTTAGTTCTAATAAGACTTTATTGTTTTAATAATTCCTAAAATTTTGAATCTAGGAAGTGGCCGAGTATTTTAAAATTCTCCTTGGGACAAGTTGGGGGTCCACAAGCATCATAAAAAGAATATGAAAAAGTAATTGAAGGTACAAGAGAGGATATGATGGTAGTGGTTGGCTTAGATGATGTGATCTTCCTCAAGATTTTATTTTTCAGTGTACGGATATTTGCAATTTTGGCCATTCTATCCATCACTATTTTCCATCCAATGAACTATGGAAAATACATTCATCACTTAGCCAACAGTTGAAGTGCCATAGTGCCTTTAAGCCTCCAATTTTGGGTTTCCAGCAAATTCATCAACTAACTGAAAAGGGGATTTTTTAAAAATTTATGTTGTTTAGTTGAATGATTTACAATATTGTACATGAACTGAATTATTGCATGTATCAATTTATTTATTCCACAATTTTCTAGAGATGATGGTCATACTTTATTAAATGTTAATAAAAGTGCAACATGAAGAATACTTCTAGGTATTTTCAGTGTATATAGTGGACATAATGATCCAAGTTCGTAAAAATAGAGTCCATAGTATGATACAAGTTCAATGACCTTATTACCATCTTGAAGATGCAAATAGGAGCATGAGGATTCTAGGATATAGTAATTGCTACAGTGGTTAGTAATTTTTGATTCTACATGTATCTAGATGCATTGAGGATAACACATAAATAAGGGGGAGGGGAATGCAATACCCTTGAATTAATCCCCTAATTGTAATGTATACATACTTAACATGCTTAGGCCAGTAATCCAGGTTCTATTAGGGCCTATATGCCTGTTGGGAACGGGATCCCCTAAGGACAGTTTTGGGGCTAAAAGCCCATATTTTGGGTCAAATTTTGTAGTAAAATTGTAAAGTCTCCGCATTTTTTGGTCGCGGAGCATGAAGGTGTCATGAGTCATAAAGGGTTATCTGCCCTTATTTTTGTAAAGTAAAGTCGACTGTAAAAGATCTACCCATGGTTCGCGGACCATGGGAGTGTATAAAAAAGAGCTAAGTAAGTAAGCTCTAGGAAGTTTAGATAAGTTTTGGGGAGTAAGATAGTCATAGCTTTGAAGTAAGAAGTCTAAGTTTCAGGTCATAGCATAGGTAGAGGCTCTGCAATTGAGTGCGCAAAGGCCTAGGGTGGAAGTCCACAGCTGAGTGCGTGGACCCCTGCAACTATGTGCGTAGGGCAGATAGAGTTTGTAATTGTTTAAATATATCAATAAAGAGAAGTATTCTACAAATTCTGTATCTTTGTTTCCTGTTACTGCATCTTGTCATATTGCATATGAATTTCATTTATAATAGTTGTGTGATGCGTGAATGTATGTAATTACGTTGGTTAAGTGAACACAAGTAAGAACATCTGTTTACGCGGTGCTAACTATGATTATTTAATAAGATAAGTAAGACACTTAAACTAGTTTGGGAATCTGCACGGTACATTGCCCTAGCAGCGCGAAAGTACCTGAGCCACAGTTTAGGATTGCGCGACGGTCAATCATACCTTTTCACGGAGGTACTAAAGGGTGGAGTAAAGGGCTGGTCTCGCGAGCCTTAGAACTAAGTGACCTGCACGAAAGCAGGAATAGAAGGAACAAACCGACATCACAACCATCTTAGGGTGCGGAAACTTGGTTCTAGCATCCCCCCATACTGCTTCAGGTGAGACTTCGGTCCGCGCTCTGCGAGTTGATGCCAAAAGGGCTAGTAGTGTAGGGATTTGTTTGGCTAACTAATGCTAAACTTGGGTCAGGCCCCACCAAGCCAACAAATGGTTCCATTGCCGGGACCAGAATTTGCATAAGAGATGTGTGATATCGTATCACTAAAATCCAACTAAGAAAGAGATTGGAGACTGGTTGGATAGGAAGATCCACGAATTTGTGGCGTAGGAGAACAGAAATCCGTGACTGACCAAGGAATAGTGGCTGGACAGGTACCTATATACAAAATACATAAGATATTTTTCTATTACTTTCTGGTTGAGCTATACGAGTGGATCATGAAGCTAGAAGATAGCCAAGGAAGGTGGAAACTTGACGGTCCTATTGTTTGGACCCCAAAGCTAGTACGAAGATTGGAAGCATCTGAGGATAAGATCACCCACGTTGTCAATCATTGGATTGATCACGTCATAGGAGGATTTATAATTGAATTCACAGTCGAAACCTCAGTCAGCTATAGTGAGGCGAAACAATGTTTTTTCAAAGGTCTGCGAGGTAAATACTTGAAATCCTTGAATACTTGGATTAAAATGTTATTGTGCAAAAAATGGATAATGCAGCTACCTTGATGTTTGGAGCTACGCAAAGTGAAAAAACTTACAGGAACGAAGGAAGAAAGGGTCCTGAATATAGTCCATTGATTTTACCTCCACGAGGTGATGAATAAGGAATAGCACAAGCTTATCTGTGAAGTCCTATTCAGTTAATAAGACAAGGATTCCCACGACTGCCACCTCCACCCACACCACCATCACCTGTGACTTCACCCGTACCACCTCCACCTCCATCGTAGTTCAATATGGAAAATTCACTAAATTTGCCTTTGTTCGAAGGCTTAGGACTGCTTCCCATACAACTTTTTGGTTCATTGTGAAAGCTGTATGGGAAGCTCAAGGTATTACAAATGATCACTTGAAGAAGGTTTTGAAGCCCCGAAAATCAGGTCGACAACAAGGGGGACACCCACTCGGTCCGGACCTTGGTTGGCAGCTCCTTATCCGTTTGGTATAGCGGGTCCGACTGGGGATAACGGGACCAGTTTCCCAATCTTGGGTGTGTGTGTGTGTGTGTAGAGTTTAAACAATGCTGATCTAAGAGTACGTTAAAGCTGATCTAATTCAGATTCTTAAACTATCTCTATGCTATTGTAATCTAATGAGAAACAACACATCTAATCTATGCTCACCCGGGATGTATATCTTCTATTATGCGATCTAAAGGGATTTCAAACAATAACTGGTAATAAATATCATCAGCTATCATAAGAATAGAAATCATTTAAGATAAACCACTTTGCATAAGAAGTTAGGCAAAACAGTTGTGAACAACATATCG
>APFE031098029.1:104736-189736 GCA_000404065.3 Pinus taeda
GGACGCGTTTTTGACAAATCTCCAGACCCTTCTCTAAATGCCTGAGAAGGGTTTAAATACTGCTAGCTAATTAACTTGATTACATAAATTTAGGATCCGGTTTTCAAATGACCGTCCTTCTGATAAAGCAAACTATTTCTAAAAATTAAATTTGATTCTGAACTATTTCTGTATTTTCTCCTAAGTGCTGTAAGCATGCAACATTCGACTGGGAAGAGTCGGCTGGTTGCCTTCCCCTTTCGTGTGTGCTATGAAAATAGAAGTAACAAGAGCTGGCACCACTTTCTGGTAGACTATAAGATTTTTTAGAGAATCTTCCTCTGACTGGGTGTATTCACTGCGTGTATACTTGGTAATAACTCAAATTTTCCTCAAACTGATTCTGCTTTTGCTATTTCAGCTTCCGTCTTTGCGAACGACTGAATGAGTCAAAGACTTTACTTTCAGAAAAATTCTCTGGATTGAAAACTGCCTCCATTCTTCATTCCGGGCTTTTCTGGTGTGTAAGCTTCAGGTCTTTTTGTAATCATGCTGCTTTTGTGCGCCTTTGATTTTGAGTTTTAGATGACTTATCGACCTCAGCATCTGTTGAGTGATACTTTGGAACCTGTGGTCCTATCGTATGCGGCATCCGTTTCAGAAGGGATTTCTTCTCTGTTCTCCGAGCATTGGTGCTTTCCCCTTTTCCTTAGATGTTTCCTGCACATTGCTTCATGTTATTTCCTGTTTTATAGTTTATGCGAGGGAAACCAGTAATGGTAATAAAGATTGACATGAAAGCTTTAAATCTTATGTATGCATAATTATGACATTCACAGTGAATTGACCCTTCGAAAAACAAAAAGTTGTCATTCCTGGATACTTTGGTGTACAATCATTAATTTCTTTTTTAAGGTGCGCTCTTAATTTTGATTAATGGGCAGCTTTCCTTGAATACTGCGCTAAGGAAAATTCGCGTTCATTGCAGATCGCAGATCGTGTTATAGCATCGTGGCATCGCAATATCGGATCATCGCAGTATCGCAGATCGTAGATCGCATAAATTAGTCATTGTGTGCTACTTTTATGCGATGTTGCGATATGCGATGTCGCACATCGGCCGTTGGAGATTTCTTAATTTTTTCATTTAAGAGCGCTTCATAGTGAATGCGATGTGATGGATTTCGCATCGCTTCTTCGTAGTCTATTATGCTCAAAGAAAGATGTTTCATTCTTTTGTCGCGATAAAGTTTTAAGGAATAAAAAACAAAAATGTTCATAAAATTGTTTGTTTGAATTTTTATTAAGGGTCCCCATTTGGTTGGTGTTATTGCTAATATCAAACAAAGAGGGGGGTTGTTGGTGGCCACAACAATGGCGATTCACTGGGAAGAACCAGTTATCTCTGATTTTCTATTGAATTTTAACTTCCGAAACAAATTTTTTTTCATAAGTCTAAACTTTGTTATGGACAGATAGAGTACATTATGTCTTATCCTATCAATGATATTTTGTTTCAACCTTTTTCTATTCCAATAGTTCTTTTCCTGAGGCTTAGTCCTTGCATTTACACCAGCCATTACTTGGTCTTTTAAAGATAAAATAAGGTCATCTCTGTTATGCTGGCTTTTTAAAATATGCTCATTTATCATAGGTAGAGAATCTGCTGCCAGCAGGCGTTCATAGCCTCGACAGGGTTACCTATTACCCAACAATGATCCTTTATCCTGCTTAAGGCTATCTACAACTTTTCAGAGAAAAACCCATTTTGACGCTCTTTCTTTTTTATTCTCTAAAGAACAATGTCTTGGTTTGGTGGCCAAATTATGACACAGTCATTCACTTGATTTACACTTTTGCTGAACAAGCTGGCTCGTGATGGGACCCCTTGTCTTTTGATTGCAACAATCTCAAGTCGTTGCCCTGTTTTGGTGGACAGTATTGGCAGAGTCAGAAAGTTATAATATCTGTGATCATGATAAGCCGGCTCGTGATGAGACCTCTTATTCTTTGAGATATAGTGTTTTCTCGGATTGTTTCTCTGAATGCTGCGATTTTCTTTAGCAGGGAGGAAACCATTGTTTTTCCTTAAGAAAGCTATGGACGATAATAATAGAGTTTGAAAACAACATTTTTACGGAGAATACTCATTTTATTATTGATGCCTTTCATTTTGCTGATATAAAACAAGTTTTTTTTGCCAAAGGTTGCTTTCGTAATTTTTTTTTGAAGTTGGAACTAGTATCATATCTAGGCTAAAGTTTAACTCTATCCGTCAATAATAAAGATCAGATATTTTGAAAATTTATACTATTTGTACAAGCGAAAAATCAAAATCTAACAGAGAATTTGGTGTCCTTTTACGTGAACTCCTGTAGTAACTATCTACAACTAGTTTTATTTATAAGAAAGAAGAAAAAACAAAAAGCTATCCTACAAAAAATAGAAGAGTAATCTTCTATGGAAAGTATATTTTCAGGATCTGTCCATTAATAGGAAAAGAATCCTTTCTACCTGCTAAATCTTGCAACACAAACGTTGATGGGCCTATGACTTCTACAATCTGAAAAGGACGAAGCCACATTTTCTGGAATTTTGTATGTTTGCCCTTCTCTTCATGAGCCTTATCCCATTTCAAAACTAGATCTCCCATCTGAAAGTTTTTTCTGGTCATTATGCTTGAATCAAAAGTGGATTTTATTAGCGCTTGGTGATGAGCATGGGTTTTCTTAGCTTGTTCTCGTTGTTCTTCTAATTTAATTATTTCCATTTGTCTCAATTGTAAGGAGGAAGTAGATACTTCATCGATGTATTGTACCAAAGACAAGGAGGGGATCATTAAGTGAGTTGGAAGAACCACTTCCTTCCCATAAACTAAGTTAAAGGGAGAAGTGCTGATTGAAGCTTTCTTTGTTATTCTATCTGCCCATAAAGCATTTACCAAAGTTTTGTGCCAATTCTTCTGGTTTTGGTCAACTGTTCTTTTAATAATCCCGATTAGGTTTTTATTTGTTGACTCAGCCAGTCCATTTCCTTGTGGATAGTAGTTGGCCGAATATTTTAGTTTGAACCCTCTTTTGAGTGCGAACTCAGTCATTGCATTCCCAAAAAAGTATGAAGCATTATCAAACATTAAAGCCGTCGGCAATTCAAACCTAGTGATTATAAATTGATCTATGAATTCAATGATGTTTTCAGAATTAGCTGTCTTGAGAGGGATTGCTTCTACCCATTTAGTAAAATAATCAGTTGCCGTGGGGATGTACCTATGCTGCTTAGAAGAGTGAGGAACGATCTCACCTATTATGTCCAAGCCCCATTGACTGAATGGTTGATCAATGTTTACCGGCTGTAATGGCATGGACGGTTTCTTTTGTCTTCCTGCAGTAGTTTGGCAGCATTTGGCATTTCCTCACCGTAACTGTGTGAGTCTTTGAACAGTGTGGGCCAATAATACCCCGCCATGTAAGATCTTATGCTGCAGTAGCATCTCCATCATAGTGTCCGCCTGCGGCCCATCATGAGTTCCTACAAACCTTTTGCTTCAGTTTTTTCTCAAGACACCTAAGAAGTACAGGAATCATTTAAATTCCTTTTAAACAGAACATAATTTATGAGCTGATATTGTTTAGCTTTTAATCTCAGGGCTCTTTTCTTGGTGTGATCCAGGTGTGCTGGAGCATACCCGTTTTTGAGATAATAAATGGTGTCAACGTATAATGATTATGTATCGTTTAGGCTTACCTCATACGTTTGTACTTCCTCAGATGAACTTTCAGGAATTTGCGATGCTCCAGCCAACATTTTGCAGAAGCCTTGACCTCTCACAATGCTTGCTGGTTTGATTTCATGGTTGTATTCTTGTAAAGCAGTGATCCAATTTGCTCTTTTTTCACCCACATCCTTCTGTATTAGAAGATTTCTTATCGCTGGAAACGGTACTATGACCTTGGTATGGGCTTTAAGTAAAAAAGGTCTGAAATATTTGATCGCTTTGAAAACGGCGTATGCCTGTTTCTCCACGTCTGAATAGTTAAGTTCAGCACCTTGTAAATTAGAGCTAAAAAATGCGATTGGAGCTTCCGCTTTCTCTTGATTCGCTTGAGTTAGAATCGCGGCATATGATTTCTCTGAGGCGAACGTGTATAAGATAAAAGATTCTGAAAAATTTGGGGTTGCTAAAGACGGAGCATTAATGATAGCTTGCTTGATTAGGTTGAATGCCTCATGCTCATCTTGACCCCATTTGAAATTTGAATTCTTTTTGATCATAGTTTGCAAAGGAGAAACAATTCGTGAAAAATCCGAAACAAATCTTTTCACAAAATTGATTTGACCAAGAAAAGATTGCATGGCCTTTTTATTATGAGGTAGGGATATTTCAGAAATTTCTTTGATTCTATTAGGTTCAATGTGAATACCATATTTTGATACTATGAATCCTAGAAGTTTTCCTTCACTTAATGCGAAAAAAGATTTCTTTGGGTTAAGTGAAATCCCATACCTTAAACATCGTTGAAAGATTTGATTCAAGTCTTTGAGATGGTCGCTTCGCTTCTTGGAGTACACTGTTATATCATATAAATAAATCACTACAGATTTATTGACTAAACCCTTGAATGCAATGTCCATAGCTCTTTGAAATGTAGCACCGGCATTGATCAAACCAATCGACATCTTCCGATATGCGTATGTGCCCCATTTAGTTCGGAACGTGGTCTTTAACTGATTGTCGGGATGTACCAGTACTTGATTATATCCTGAAAATCCATCCAAGAAAGACATTAGTTCTGAGCCTGCTACTGCTTGTAATATCTGCTCCATGGGAGGGAGGGGAAAATTGTCTTTTTGACAGGCTTTGTTGAGATTCTGAAAATCGATGCAGATTCTAATATCTCCGCTTTTCTTCCTAACGTGTACCATATTGGAGACCCATTTGGAATGTCTGACGGGGAAAATTATTCTGGCCTTTAATAACTTATTCAGCTTAGTCTTTATTTGGTTTTCTAAATTGGGGTGGATTTTTCTGAGTTTCTGTTGGACGGGTTTTTCATTGTCAATCATAGGGATAGTATGTTGGATAATGGAAGTGTCATATGTCTTCAGCTCATCGTAATTCCAGGCGAAAACATTTTTGTATTGTCTCAAAAGACGAATATATCCTAGTTTCTCTTCAGGGGCTAAGCCGTGGCCTAGATTAATGTTTTGTGGTTTATCATCGGTTCCTAGGTTTACTGATTCGTAGTTCAGAGTTGAACTGTAGAGCTTAGAATTGGTAGACCTTTTAAACCGACTTTCAAATCTTATAAGTCTTCCAAATTAACCACCGATTTAGGTATAGCATTATCAGTGCTACTTTGTTGTATTTGTCGATCGTGGTGGTCTTCGTCAATTATTTGATTGGAGTAAGATCCTTCAGAGGTGAGGAAATTCACAATATCAAGATCGTCATTAAATACTCTCCAGTTTGTAATGTTGTTAGGGATGGACGGTCTAAAGATTAATTCTATCGAGAATCTATCTGGACTAAAATCTTCAGAGGGAATGAGTCTAGAGGCTACGTTGGCTAAAAGGTCTGCCCTCGTGTTTTGAATTCTCGGGATTGAGAAAATATTAAATGCTATGAAATGCTCAGTCAGATCTTGGACTAGAGATTGATAGTGTTTCAAATGACTTGATAGGCAATGTATGGTGTTATGTACCTATTTGACGACAATCTCAGAGTCTCCAAAGACTTGAAGGTACTTGATGTTCAACCCGATTGCTTTGTATAGGCCTTGCACCAAGGCCTCATATTCCGCTGTATTGTTTGTGCAATCGAATTCAAGTCTGCATGTAAGCATTGTCTTGTTCCCTTCTAGACTAATCAGAACGCATCCTTCTCTTGCTCCTTCGTTAGATTTAGAGCCATCAAAATATAATTTCCAAAACAAAGATGTATTTATAGGTTCTTCTACAAAATTAACACACTTTGAATTATCAGTTTGGGAAAAATTTTCGACTTGGGACAAAACTGAATTTTCTAAGTAAGGTGATATATGAGCATTGAAATTGCCGAGGAAAGAATCTACCGAGTAATTGCCTATGATGCTACTGTTGTATGCTATTGCTTCATTTCCCCCCTCGAATTCTGTTACTATGTATTTCTGGTGCAACTCTCGTTCAACCTTTATTTGATTTGGTTTACCATTGTATGGTAACCACATGTGCGACCAGTCGGTTGAAAAGTATCCATGGAGTTTTTCGGACCAATCCCTGCTAAGAATTAAGCCGTAGAATTGTGGGATATCAGCTATTAGAATGTCGATAACCTGACATACCTTGGGGTTAGACGACAATCTTATGGTGACTTGATTAAGTTCACCAATCACATTGACTTGAGATCGATCAAGTTGAACTATGCGCACTGTGGATTTTTGTGGCTGAACGTTTAACTTGGCACATATTGATCTGGGTAAAATATTTGTTGAAGCTCCAGAATCTACCAAACAATTGTGCACGTTTTTATTGAAGATTTCATAAGTGAGCAGAAAAGGGGGAGTGTGAGATCTTTATCTTCCTCCAATCAAGGAAATGTCATTTGGATCGATCTTATTGGCCGTTTTGATTGGGGGTCTTCCCATGTTGTGGGTAGCTACAGCTGTAGGCAAAGATGTAGTAGGTATGGCATGTAATTCTTTCATCATTATCTTTTGTTGATGTTTGAATTTGCTCAATTCATAAAGAGTGATATTAGCCCTATTATTTTTCATGTCATCAATAATATTGTAGTCCATTTCATCCGACACTATTAGTGTTCTTGATGGAGGTGTTTGATCTGGTTGGACTAGGCTAGATTGAGTCGCCTTAGCGGTCGTTTTCTTTGTTGTGACTTTTTCTCTTACTGTAGGGCTTGCGCCCTTCTGCTTAGGTGTAGTTTGGGGAGGATCAAGTTGGTTTTTGATTCGTGTGCTAATCGGAAATGCTTCTTGATCTTCTTCTTGTGGGAGGATGAAATCCCACATTCCTTGTAGTTCCACAATTTCTTCATCATCGGTCTGCCCTTCAGTGGTACTCTTTTCTTCTTCCTCTTCTTCGGATTTGACATTTGAGATAGCGTTGGGTGGTTTTGCATCCATTGAAGGTCCTCTTTTAAAAGCTCTGTAGGGCTTTTTTGAAGAAGTTTCTGCCACTTGTTTTTTTATGTCAATCATCTCATTGGACATGGTCTTTAATACCTTCTGCAACCCTTCTAAATCGAAAGGATCTTTCGTCTGTTTCTTCTTGGGGTCTTCCTTGAAGGTGACCTTTTTAGATTTGCGTTCTTCTATCACAGATCTCTTTTCCAAGGCTATAACGCGTCTCTCTACTGCTATCGCCTTTGTCAGATTTTCAACTAAAGTTGTTTTATTTGCCCTGTCTACGAAGACTCCTAAGTTTGATGGTAAGGCTGTGATATACCATTCACACCGTACTTCTTCGCTAGGTTGGGAAGCAATGGGGATTTTGTTGAGGATCTTATTGAATCGTAAATTGAAATCTTTGATGGGTTCTCTAGCTTCGGCTTTAAGATTGGATAAGTCACTGATTAACGTTGCCATTGATCTGTCATCACCAAATTTGGTGAGGAATTGATTTTGAAAGATGTCCCAACTTGTTATAGACCCGGAGGGTAATGAAAAGTACCATGACCCAGCTGTTCCTTGCATGGTATAGGGAAAAAGCCGGACAACAGCATCTTCGTTGGTAACTCCGTTGAGATTGACAGAAAGCATGAAATTGTTAATGTGCTCTTCATCTAGCATGCCCGCTTCTGGGTTTAATTTGGGTAGCCATTTCTCAGGATGGGCCGGTATTTGGCTCAGGGGTGGAGGCATTAAAACTGCTCCAGGTTTGTTCCATGGAGATTGGGCCATTTTTGAGCTACTAGTAATTGCAAGTGTAGGGGATGATCCTTGAGGATGGGAAGATGAAGATATTATGATTTTAGACGATTGGGGAAGAGGGTTTGTGGAAGGTGGATGAGTGGTTTGGAATGAAGATGTGGGCGGTTGACTTCGCGGTGAGGGGGTTGAGATGGATGATGTAGATGAAAGAGTTTCACTGTCAGACTGCAGTGATATTTTTCTTGCTCTTTTCCTGGTGGGAAGAGGGAATTTGGTTGGCTGGATGTCAAATTTTTCGCTCTTTAACCTGGTCAGGGGATGAGCCAGATTGTACTACGAAGTCACACTGCTTTGAGATTTATCAGACCCTAGTGTAAGAATAGAAAATCCCTGGAGTTTGTGAATAAGAGTTTGAACTTCAGGGGGTTCAATGGTAGATTGGTCTGAAATATTAGGGTATGTAGTAGCGGTTAATATTCGACCGACTTCTGACTTTGGATTTAAACGTACTGGGGAAGTCGGGGGAGTTGATGAGGGTGATTTACTCTCAGAATGGTTTTTAGATTTTGATTTAGGTGCCATTCATAGTTCAAGCCCTCCTTCTAGCGCCAAATATGTTGAAGCCCCGAAAATCGGTCGACAACAAGGGGGATACCCACCCGGTCCGGACCTTGGTTGGCAGCTCCTTATCCGTTTGGTATAGCGGGTCCAACTGGGGATAACGGGACCAGTATCCCGATCTTGGGTGTGTGTGTGTGTGTGTAGAGTTTAAACAATGTTGATCTAAGAGTACGTTAAAGCTGATCTAATTCAGATTCTTAAACTAACTCTATGCTATTGTAATCTAATGAGAATTAACACATCTAATCTATGCTAACCCGGGATGTATATCTTCTATTATGCGATCTAAAGGGATTTCAAACAATAACTGGTAATAAATATCATTCAGCTATCATAAGAATAGAAATCATTTAAGATAAACCACTTTGCATAAGAAGTTAGGCAAAACAGTTGTGAACAACATATCGCATAATAAGCTATTCATATGTCAGACATAAACAATATGACTCCACCGTAAAAAAGTGCCAAATGGTAACCCACATATTCATGTAATGGCATATAAACAACTGAAAGACTATAAATCACTTAAAGAATATAAGCAGAAATGGTTAAGAGATAAAGTACCATTTATGACTGGTTCCACTCATAAGCTTCAAGCAACAATGATTTATCTCTCCTTGCTCTAACATCTACTAAGAGTACAGAAGTGCAACATCAGTAGCAGATATCAAATGCAAACATTAATAAAACCTTGATCCATCCATTCATCAAAACCACCTCCCGAGGGCGCAAAAGTGCATGTTCTGAGGACGAGTTTTGACAAATCTCCGGACCCTTCTCTAAATGCTTGAGAAGGGTTTAAATACTGCTAGCTAATTAACTTGATTACATAAATTTAGGATCCGGTTTTCAAATGACCGTCCTTCTGATAAAGCAAACTATTTCTAAAAATTAAATCTGATTCTGAACTATTTCTGTATTTGCTCCTAAGTGCTGTAAGCATGCAACATTCGACTGGGAAGAGTCGGCTTGTTTCCTTCCCCTTTCGTGTGTGCTATGAAAATAGAAGTAACAAGAGCTGGCACCACTTTCTGGTAGACTATAAGATTTTTTAGAGAATCTTCCTCTGATTGGGTGTATTCATTGCGTGTATACTTGGTAATAACTCAAATTTTCCTCAAACTGATTCTGCTTTTGCTATTTCGGTTTCCGTCTTTGCGAATGACTGAATGAGTCAAAGAATTTACTTTCTGAACAATTCTCTGGATTGAAAACTGCCTCTGTTCTTCATTCTGGGCTTTTCTGGTGTGTAAGCTTCAGGTCTTTCTGTAATCATGCTGCTTTTGTGCGCCTTTGATTCTGAGTTTTAGATGACTTATCGACCTCAGCATCTGTTGAGTGATACTCTGGAATCTGTGGTCCTATCATATGCGGCATCCATTTCTGAAGGGATTTCTTCTCTGTTCTCCGAGCATTGGTGCTTTCCCCTTTTCCTTAGATGTTTCCTGCACATTGCTTCATGTTATTTCCCGTTTTATAGTTTATGCGAGGGAAAACAGTAATGGTAATAAAGATTGACATGAAAGCTTTAAATCTTATGTATGCATAATTATGACATTCACGGCAAACTGACCCTTCGAAAAACAAAACGCTGTCATTCCTGGATACTTTGGCGTACAATCATTAATTTCTTTTTTAAGGTGCGTGCTTAATTTTGATTAATGGGCAACTTTCCTTGAATACTGCGCCGAGGAAGATTCGCGTTCATCGCAGATCATGTTATAGCATCGTGGCATTGCAATATCGGATCATCGCAGTATGGCAGATCACAGAAATTAGTCATTGTGTGCTACTTTTATGCGATGTTGCGATATGTGACGTCGCACATCGGTCGTTGGAGATTTCTTAAGTTTTTCATTTAAGAGCGCTTCATAGTGAATGTGATGGGATGGATTTCGCATCGCTTCTTCGTAGTCTATTATGCTCAAAGAAAGATGTTTCATTCTTTTGTCGCGATAAAGTTTTAAGGAATCAAAAACAAAAATGCTCATAAAATTGTTTTTTTTAATTTTTATTAAGGGTCGCCATTTGCTTGGTGTTATTGCTAATATCAAACAAGGAGGGGGGTTATTGGTGGCCACAACAGAAGGCAACACTAGTTAGTCTACTGCAGGATCGTGAGCTAATCTGGTACATTAAGTGGTCTAATGATAACCCAAACGCTTGAGTGGCAAACACCTAGACCGCGTTGAACAAAGAATTCAGTAGGCCTAAATCTAAGGCACAATCGATTGTGGGGTTCAAGAAAATTGTGATGCAACCATACGAGGCCCCTCGGGAACTAGATCAGAGGTTGAAGTGTAAAATCCATGAAGCTAATATGAACTTAACAGATGGAAAACACCGTGAATGGTTCGTGGCTTTGATCCTGCCACACTAAATGTTTGTGCTGTCATAACAGAAGATAATGACTCAGGTAGAGGCCTTGGAGATTGCAATGAGACTGCATGAAACTCTGATGCAAGATCCGAATCTGGGGATTCAACAAATCCATGCGTAGTTGAAATTTTTTTCCTTTAGATGCAAAGTTTGAAGCAGGAAAAAACAGTTCCACTAGAGGTGCGCGAAGAGGTATGGTGCCTGAAATGCAAGGGTCAAGGGCATGATAAAGACCATTGCCAGGTGTTTGCGAACTATACTGCAGGAGGAGGGCCGATGCTTTTGAGGCCGAAAGCTCAAGCAGGATCAAGTGTGAGGCCTGCATTGTGGTGCACTATATATCAAGTAGCAGGAACACATGCCATGGATAACTGTCATTTGTTGCAAAAGTTTGTACAAACACCGCAACAATTGTTCTGCAACTTTTGTAGGTCGGTAGGGAAGGATGAGTGAAATTGTAGAAGCTATGAATTGATGATGGATAGAACACCCGCCTATAGGGTACAGGCAGAAATGCGACCCCCTGGCCAGAGCGTGTGGATGGTGTGGATAGGCGTTTAGGGGTGCAGACGAGGCCGAGGTAAAGGAGGACCTGGCAGAGGTCGGGGACAACTAATTTGCTATAATTGCAGAGCACCAGGACACTATGCCCACGATTGCACTAACCCAACACATCCATCGTGAAAGTATTGCACTTGGTTTGATCATGAAATAGAAGACTATCCTATGCTGATAGCAAGGATACGTGACAAAGGGGTGATACCACCTCAGCGGACTTAGAACCTGCAAATGATGAGGTCTGAGCGAGGCAAAGAGGATCCGAATGTGAATATAGTGCTTTGAAGTGGAATCGTAACAGGAGATGATAAGGGGAAACAACCCGAAGACAATGCGTGGGTTTGCAAAGCCCCAACGAAGGAGGATGAATTTGATTTGGAGTGTGCATGTGAAACATTCAAGGAAGAAAAGAAGAGCTTCACTGAGGCCTCTAACTCAGGGAGCAAGGATAAGCCTGATTAGGAGATGGACCACTCTATGCTTACAACCTTCCTGGAGACCTGCATGAGGTTATTGCGTGATAGCAAGGCTATGAACGGGTTACATGAACTCATAAATAGATGCGCCGGAAGCACTTTGGGTGAGCCATGCGTAGCATGAAAGATTGGTAAGCATAAAACAAGGATGGGACATGAGATGAGACTGAATGCGTCGATAGGCGAGTATGGGATGGATCAAGTTATTTTGGATCTAGGGTCAGATGCGAACGTCCTACCAAAACATACTTGCAAACAATTGGGAGGACCCGCATTACAGTGGTCTCCGATTCAACTAAGGACGGTGAATCAACATAAGATCATCCCCACGTGGTGGCTGCAAGGGGTGATTATAGATATTGAAGTGCGAGCGCGCTGGATGACTTTGAAGTAATAAAAATCATGGATGATAGCAACCTCTACCCTGCACTCCTTGGAATTGATTGGGCTACTAAAATGAATGGGGTAATCAACCTAAAGAAGCGAAAGATGATATTTGAGAAGAAATCACTCCACGTGATAGTACCCCTAGTTCCTGCTAAAGGATCGTGCTATAATGAACCAGTCCACGATTATGAGAGCAATGATGATCTGGACCGTATCTATAAGAAAAAAACGTGAGACCAATATTGGGTGAATCCAACAGTGGATGGACGAATTACATGGGATTGCAAGAGTTCATGCACCTCAGACTCTGATGAAGAATTAGAGCGCTGATAGAATCTGTTACATGAAGTAACTACATTGAGCTATAACATAATGACCTGGTTGTTGCACTGTGCGTTGTCAGAGGTAAGAAATCTGCCCACTTATGATGGCCTGAATGATGTAGATATCTTTTTGGATGCTTTTGAGAGGGAGGTACCAAAAAAGCAACATTTCCAGGTGTTGGATTGGGCACTGCATGCTACGCCCACAAGATAGTGGGGTATGCACAAGGGAAGCTTTGATGATTGACACAAATGTAGGAGGATGATGAGAACCTACTTTGGGAAGCTAAAGGTACAAATAAAAGACAAGTATGATGGGCAAGATGATCCAGCACACACTTGGCCAAATGGGCTCAGGCTTATGGAGAGAAGCCTCAACCTGAATGGGTGCACTTATTCTGTCACACCTTGGATGTCGTCTCGATGAACTGGTACGTAGAAATATAGCTCCTCCATGGTACAGGTGAATGGGATATTCTGTGCAAAGGATTTATAGTGATATTCAGCTTTGAAGACATGTTTGACTATATCGACGAAGTGCCACAAGAAGTAAAAGTAGCAATCTTTGGGATACCGCATGATCCCTTGGACCTGATTCAACCTGATTGGGCTACTCAGCTGAGTCACACACTAGAATGCTATAACGTAACCGTGGAAGAAGAGGATGAGTATCAGTGAAACATTAACATCCATGAAACATAAGGGCACCACGAGGTTGAAGGACTGCAGGTTGAGAATCCTGATATAACTGCATTGCTGAAAGCGAAACAGGTAAGCATTGGTACGGAGGCAGAGCCCAAATTCATGAAGATTGGAGATTACAGGGATGACTTGATGGTGGATAAGGTCATTGAATTGCTCCATGAAGACTAGGATTTATTCTCTACTAAGTTTACTGATGTAAAGGGGAAAATAGGAGACCTAGGTGTTATGAAGATCATGTTGAAGCCCGACGCGAAGTTGGTTAAGAAAGGACCTTACCGTATCAATCCAAAGTATAAGGAGAAGGTCCACTTAGAGCTAGACAAGATGCTCGTGGCAGACATCATTGAGCCTATGGAAGAATATGACTGGGTAAGCCCAATGGTGGTATAAGAGAAGAAGCAAAAGGATGAGATAAGGATATGCATGGATCTCAGAAAGTTGAATGATGCTTGCGTACATGTTCCTTTCCTGACTCTGTTCACTGATGAAGTGTTGAACAATGTAGATGGTTAGGAAGCATATTCCTTCACTGATGGGTTGTCTAGGTACCATCAGATCAAAATCGCACCGGAGGATAGAAGCAATATGACCTTCACCACTGAGTGGGGATGTTTTCATTACACTGTAATGCCATTTGGATTGAAGAATGCGCCTGCGATTTTCTCGCGCATAGTCATTGTTGCATTCAAGGAATTTATTCATAAGTTCCTGGAAGTATACTTTGATGACTGGACTATGTTTGGGCTGGTGAAACGCCATGTGGAAAGTTTGTAGCTGATGCTAGATACCTATCAAAGATACTAGATAACGTTCAATTTGAAGTGCCTGTTCCTTTTGGGACCCTGATGGGTCATGTGGTTTGCAGATAGGGACTGATGGTAGATCCCGTGAAGATCGTGGTGATACTAAGTTTTGGAAGCGCCTAGGAGTGTGAAATAGCTATGCGCTACCCTAGGAAATACGAGATATTATAGAAATTTTATCAAAGGCTATGCCCAGATCACGACACCTATGGAGAAGTTGTTGAAGAAGGATGCAACATTCTGGTGGAATGAGGACTATAAGAGAAGCTTGGATGTATTAAAAGAGAAGATGGTCACCGTGCTGATTTTAGTCTTCTCGGATTGGAAGAAGGAGTCTCATGTACATGTCAACGTGTCATGTATAATGCAGGGAGCAGTATTGACACAGGCTGGCGGAGGAGACTTGGACCGCCTATAACATTTACAAGCAGAAGGTTGTCCAAGGTGGAGAAGAACTATTCCACCACTGAGCGTGAAGGGTTAGCCATGGTATACACGCTCCAGAAGTTTAGACACTATTTTTTGGGTGTCCATTTTAAGATGTATACAGATCATTCTGCATTGAAATACCTAATCAATAAGCCTGTGTCGGGGGGGAATCTGCAGATGGTTTTTATTGTTCCAGAAGTATGATTTTGAAGTTATTTTGAAGCCTCGACGACTGAACGTGGGGCCAGACCATTTATCACGTATCGAAACGGGGGAAGAGCCCACTAATTTAGAGGAAGGATTGCTTGATGCGCAACTATTTGTAGTGCACATCGTGGATGGTCATTTTGAAGATATCATACACTTCTTAATGACAGAAACTGCCTCGGAAGGATACACCTTCCAACAAAAAAAGGAGTTAGTGGTGCACGTGGTGTAATTTTCTGTCATTGTTGGGCATCTATATAAAATGGGGTCCGATGAGATATTACGACAGTATGTACCGAAGTTTGAAAGGAGATGTATCCTCACGAATGCTCATGGGGGCACTGTGGGAGGGAAGTATGCAGGGAGAGCAACTGTATAGAAGATTCTAGTTGCAGGGTTGTGGTGGTCAACCCTCCATCAGGATTTGAAAGTGTATTACAAAGCATGTGATGTGTATCAAAGGGCCGATAGACCATCGGAGAGGGATGAGCTGCCTCTAAATCCATAGATGCCATTACAAACCTTTGAGAAATGGGCGATATATTTTGTGGGACCCATCCACCCCCAAGGAAATATGAGAGCGAGGTACATTATCACTGCGACAGAGTATTTGACCTGATGGGCGGAGGCACAACCTATGAAGGATTGCACAGGCGCAACTACTACGAAGTTTCTCTTTGAGTATGTACTGACATGATTTGGCTATCCGAATATTTTGATGAGTGATTGTGGTACACACTTTCTGAATGAGACGATCAATGCGCTAACGGAGGAATTTCAAGTATATCACTAGAAGAGCATGCCTTATCACCTGCCAGCTAACGGGACGGTGGAAGCATTCAATAAAGTGCTAGAGAATGCATTGACCAAGGTTTGCAATGCTCAATGTAGTGATTAGGATCTACGCATACCCACTATACTATGGGCCTATCGAACGACATGCAAGAAGCTGACTGGACAGACACCCTTTAGGCTTGTATATGGCATTGAAGCGGTGATGCCAATGGAATACATTGTGCCTAGCCTGTGCATAGGGGCACTCACGGGTATGACTATTCACAAAGCCCTAGCAGAGAGGCTCGCGTAGTTGGATGAGCTTGAAGAAGAAATATTTCTAGCTGGATTTCACCAACAGGTCCAAAAGCAACATGAAAAAGCATGGCATGATCGACACATTAAGCTGCGCACCTTTAAGGTAAATGACCTAGTTTTGTTATATGACAACAAGTTTGATAAATTTCCAGGGAAATTCAAAATGCACTGGTTAGGTCCCTATGTCATTAAGGATATTACCGACAGGGGAGCGGTTTAGTTGGTCAAATTGAATGGAGAACCCTTCCCAGGAAAGGTGAAAGGTAGTCGATTAAAGTCATACACTAGTAGTTTAACCATGTGACTAGATGAAGGTAGCACAGTCTTAGTGCTCCAGGCAACTGAAAGGAGGCACAGGACTATAAACTACACTTCCCGAGTTGGGGAGTTGCACAATTGGAGGATTGCGCGAAGCAAGGAAGCGTCACAGGGTTTGTGACAATGTGAAGGGAGTTGCGCTACCAAGGAAGAAATCACGTAGGTTGGTTGAAAAGTGACCGTAAAAGTCACTGTTCATGATTTGACAGTCGAAATGCAGCCAAATAAAGCAGGCGACCGACATTTAAGATGAAATATATGGGTTAGATCCTTGAAGATCTACTGCCAATCTGGCATTAATGAACCGAATTTCGGGGGAACGGTCGGATTTGAATTCAAAATGCCTTATAACTTACAAGTGGCTATCTAGCGAAAAACACTTGGCATTTTCAGAATTGAGTTGTTGAGCTCTCAGGTGCATATGAATTGCGAGTACTATGAACTTCTGATAGCCAATAAAGTATTTGAGACATTGCCGAAGGAGACACAAGAGTTCTTGATGAACATCATGTCAGCGCCCACAAAAGATATAGATACCAAAGTAGAGGAGTCGGTGCTGGAAATGGAGATGGAGGCAGAAGAAGCTGCTTAGAAGTGACCGAAGTATTAGTAGAAGTCCCTAAATGGCCAAGAACGCTGAGACCAAAGCCCACCCCAACCAAGGAGACCATGAAGGATAAGAAGGGCAAGTAGCCTGCAATATCGGTGCATGCATTACCAAGGAGAAACCCACCGAAGCCTACCACACAGGAGAAGGGAAAAGCCATCAATTTGGAGCCCGAGGAGGAATAAATTGAAGATATCCCGATGAATGATGAGGATGTGGGAGTAGATGTGGAGGAGGTTGAGGCCTAGGGTGTTGACTCTATCACTCAGTTGCCTTAGTATGTCCCTTCATGCAAGGGCAAGACCAAGGTGCCGAAAGACATCGATGAAAGCAAGGTCCCCTTGCAAACCCCTCTGCTGCCAGATGAAATTATTTTTGAAAGACTGCGCATGGGGCAGGTTCCTCTATTTAAACTTAAAGATTGGGACTTGGCCAACCACGAGAAGTTCCCACACCTAATGACCGAGTAGCTGATGTGTCGCTTCATCGATACAAACACTGGAATGACCGCATTGGAGCCATGGAGGTGGCTTAGAGGAGTAGACAAGGTAGGGTTGCTCAACCTGCTTTAGGTGCCACACTACAACTGCACCCCAATGATAGTATTAGTCATCAAGCAGCTACTATGCTTGGTGCTTGATGGGTGTTTGTGGCTGGAGGAGCCAACCCCCATTAGTGACAGGTTGATCCACAGGATCATGCGGTTGCCTTACACTGGAGAGAATCCGTCCATGATATTTGGTGGAAAAGGTGGTGAGTAGGCCCTCACAGAGGCCATGAAAGAAAAGTTTAAGCTGGTGAAAAGCCGCACGGATATGCCATATCCAGCATCTGTGACCCTGCTGTAAAGGTAGCTACGTGTATTTTAGTAGGGAAGGTGATGAGGAAGTGTCGCACCGACGAAGTGCCGGTGCCTGTCATCGTGCTAGTAGCCCAATGCACCGAAGGAGTCCAGTTCAATTGGTTGGACTATCTTCATGGAGAGTTCCTAGCAAACTACCGTGAGGAATAGGAGCTCAACAAGACATTCCACTACACGTGGCTCTTTCTGTTGATTGTGCTAGTAGCATGGGAGCTACCAGAGGATAGTCAATTCCCTTCGCTTGCACCAGACCTACCAGAAGCAACGAAGTATGGTTCACTGTGGGCAACCAAGGATGCATAGTGAATCAAGGACATCAATATCTTCTGGATCTTGATGGAGATGGACATTCGCATGGCCATTAATTGCAAACCGTGATTGTCACGTATGGTGTATGTCATCATGTGTACATTAGGGCACGAAAGGACCCTGTGTAGAAATGGTACGACTTGCCTTACCTGGCAACAAATTATTCCATTGATGCAGTACTTGATAAATGGCTGGTAGAGTGGCATGCTACAACAAACTTAGCAGTGGGAAGGAGCAAGTCTATCATGTAGAGAAAGAAGGAGGAGGCCAAGATTAAGATGACACAGTTGGCCAAAGAGAGGAAAAAGGAGGCCGCTGACAAGGCCCAGTCAAAGCACGATCCCACTCAATAGATAGGGAAGCAAACAGGTGGAACAGAGCGAGGCTCTGACAAAGGTGCAAGGTCGCCTTCACCTAAGATAGAGGAGGAGACAGACGAGAAAACAGAAAAGCATGAGGTGGACCCATAGGTGATGTATGCCCATGTCAAGTGTCCAAGGGAGCAAGAGAAAGGAGGGTCCAGGAAGAAATCAAAGGCTACTAGGACATCACTGGACCCAATCACCCTCACAGAAGGTGATCTACACGATATAAGTGATACGGTGTGGGATGTCACAGCAGAGGCCCTACAATAGTTTGAGCAGCAACAACAACTAGTATTGGGGGGCTATCCAAACACATCTCTAGGAGCTGCAGACATGCACAACATAGGTTGGCACTGTGTCTACTAGCCTTGCTATCGGCACTTCAGAAGTTGCCGAAATGTTGCGCGCAAAGGCCTCTAGCATGATAGTGCTGCCTGATAGAGCACTGACCATAGAGAATGAAGCTAACTAGCCCACTGTTAATGCCCTAAAGGGAGTAGGGTTGAATCTTACAGCACTCCCTGGTGAAGCGCTCTACCTCTTGTAAGATGGAGTGATTGCAGAGTAGAGGGCCCGTGAGCACTGCACCCTCTAGGTGATTAATGAACAATGGATCAAAAATGAGGAGATGGCACTACAACGAGACTCTGCCATCACCACTGTGATCAAGGTGACCAATCAGAACAAACATATTATGTAGGTCGTCGAGGAGGCATGCTGAATTGTACTAGAGTTGGCCATTCCTGAGGAAGAACCAGTTGAGGTACGCTTCCACAAGCTGGTCATAGGGGTGCACAACGCTTGGACAGAAATGGTGAGGGTTCAGTTGGAGTTGAACCTACATATCATAGAGTTGTAGTTGAAGGCCCAGCCTTCAACCCCACTAGAAGTAAAGGAGCAGTGGGTGACTGCTGTCATAGAAGTAGTAGCAGCGGGTGATCACTGTCATAGAAGCAGTAGCAGTGGTTGACAGTGCAGTAGCAGACTACATGCAACTTTTTGAGCAGTTGTTTGAGGTCTTGAAAAGCTTGCAGGAGGACCCCGCTGTACAATGGCTAGAGATAAACGCGCGCAAGCTACAATAGTGCTATGATGAGGTCAAGGGAACAATGTGAACTATTGCGCTGACACAAAGACTAGCAAAGCTGCAGGAGGCCAAGCAGCTAAAAGAATAGGTGGATGTAGTGATGCACAAGGAAATAGTGCTGAAAGCAAGACTGAAGCCCTGCCTAGATGAGGTTTACACAGTGATAGGCTCTATTGAAGGAAAGCTTGCAACTCTGCAAGCAACTTAGCAAAGTATTTAGGCCGACAGTTTAAGAGCAGTGATTGTGTAGATGGTTGAAGACGCGAAGTACGCGGCCGCACAGTGCACTGTTGAGGTTGCGATCATACGAGTTGAATTGGAAGGTCTTCATGCTAAAATCTCTACACCTGCCGAGTGACTCAAGGGCGAGTCACGATGTTTGTGTTGTAGGATCCCCGAGGGACAGTTTTGGGGCTAAAATCCTATATTTTGGGTCAAATTTTGTAGTAAAATTGTAAAGACTCCACATTTTGTGGTCGCGAAGTGTGAAGGAGTGTATAAAAAAGAGCTAAGTAAGGTCGCTCTAGGAATTTGATGTAAGTTTTGGGCAGTAAGATAGTCATATCTTTGAAGTAAGAAGTCTAAGTTTCGGGTCATAGCGTAGGTAGAGGCTCTGCAACTAAGTGCGCAAAGACCTAGGGTGGAAGTCCGTAGCTGAGTGCGTGGAACCCTGCAACTGTGTGTGTAGGGTGGATAGAGTCTATAACTGTATAGAGAAATCAATAAAGAGAAGTATTCTACAAATTTTGTATCTTTGTTTCCTGTTACTGCATCTTGTCATATTACGTATGAATTTAATTTATAATAATTGCGTGATGCGCCAATGTATGTAATTACGTTGGTTAAGTGAACATAAGTAAGAACATCTGTTTATGCGATGCTCACTATGATTATTTAATAAGATAAGTAAGATACTTAAACTAGTTTGGGAATCTGCATGGTACGCTACCCTAGAAGCGTGAAAGTACCTGAGCCACAAGTTAGGGCTGCGCGACAGTCAGTCATACATTTTCGCGGAGGTACTGAAGGGCGGAGTAAAGGGCTAGTCTAGCGAGCCCTAGAACTAAGAGACCTATGCGAAATCATGAATATAAGGAATAAATCGACATCACAACCATCTTAGGGTGCAAAAAATTGGTTCCAACATCCCCCCATACTGCTTCGGATGAGACTTCGGTTTGCGCTCCGTGGGCTAATGCTGAAAGGGCCAGTAGTGTGTGGATTTGTTTGGCTAACTAACACTGAACTTGGGTTAGGACCCACCAAGCCAAAAATTCCTATGTGTATAAGTGGTTCATGTCTGCAGGATAATATACAAATATGTTTAAATCTAGAGAGTTTTTATGGGTTAAATGAAGAGCTTACGTGCTAAAATTCCAATAAGCCTAGTAGATGTAATTGTAAACACACATATATTAATAAATAATACTACAATTTTAGACTTGATATGTAAACTAACATAGATATTCCAATGGATATATAGTTCATCACAATATATTTGATAAAAATGGACTAAAATTTGAAATCTATACGATGAGGGTTAATTTCTACTTATACCTTTGGATTTATTAATTATTGTTGTTCTAATTATGCATTTAATAAAATGCAAAAAATAGAGAATAGATAAAAAACACATGCCAAACAACATGAAAACAAAGATATGATATGGGAAACCCTTTTGGGATAAAACCTAGCAGGAAGGTGAGGTTTCTCTACTCTCTTTCATATGGAATAGACATGATTCAAAAACAAAAGAGAATGAACTATTTATGGAATTTCCCAAGACCTATGGATCATGGGGTACTACAAAATACAAGCCCTCTTTGTTATATTCTCTCTTTAACCACTCTTGGCTACTTTGATCTACTAAGGAAAACAATGCAAGAAAATAGAACTGACCCCTTTTCTTCCTAGTGGCATGTTTATAACACAACCCGATAGTCACCTAGGTGATAAATTTGACCCATTCAAACCTCAATATGACTTACAATTAAAACCTTCTAGACTTTTATTTATTATACTCACATGGTTACCCTCTTTTCTGTGAGTAATGGGGGTTGATGTGGCATCCTCTTGAATTATTGTGGTTAATCATGATAGGTTAACTTTCAAGAGGAATAACTTTTCCATGCAAACTCTAATTGATATATTTCATAGACCATTGGAAAATTTATTGAGTGTAGAATTGGATTAGAATTTTTTGTACTTAGGAAAAGAAAATTTACCCAAGAAAACATCATTTAAGGCCTTGAACTATCCCCAAAAGGTTTTTGACCCAATTCTCCAAACCGGGCCTTGATGCTTTAATTGCTCCTATAAGATGATTTTACACCCTAAAAGCATTGATATGGATGAAAAAATATAATGATCTATTATGTATCACACCTCTCCATTTTGGAAGGATTTTGGTCCCTATATTTTTTCACTAAATAAGGTGAGCAAAATTTTCCTCTACCTTCTCCCTGGAGAACCATTTAGCCATGCTTGGAAGAAGTCCTTTCAACCCAATTCAACAAAGATCATGCTACCCCTATCTTGTAGTTCTATACCTCTTA
The DNA here is from genome assembly GCA_000404065.3 of Pinus taeda. Taxonomy (NCBI): domain Eukaryota; kingdom Viridiplantae; phylum Streptophyta; class Pinopsida; order Pinales; family Pinaceae; genus Pinus; species Pinus taeda. Next base: position 126,664 of record APFE031098029.1, read on the forward strand.
TGCAAAAATATATCCTTTGTTAACTCTTCCTAATAATTTGGAGATAAATACTCTATGGTAGGTAGGTGTTGAAGCCTCGAAAATCATTGTGACATCGTGGGGGCAAACCACCCAGCCTGAACCTTGAAAGCAACTCCTTTTCTGTTTGGTATAGTGGCTCTCACTAGGAATAATGGGACTAGTTTCCCCGAAAATATTTGATAGTGTTGGTGGGATGATATATAACGTAACAGGAAATTCTTAAGCTAAGTGTAATATATTCTAACAACTAAACACATGCACATATCCTAATTTAACACTATTAACTATACGTATACTCGAGAATCAAATACAATATGCGATCTACAATGATGTCTTAAAGCAATTGGTAATAAAGATCATTCAACTGCAACAAGAAATTAAATCGTTTAACAATAATCGTTTTGGATAAATAGTTAGACAAAACGATTGAGAAAAATATATCACATATAAAATTGTTCATGTACTCAAAACAGAATCAGAGCTAACATCATACAAAAGTGCAATAATGTTAAAACTATAATTCAAACTTTCATACATAAAACAATTGAAAGAAGAAGTATCGCTTAATACATAAATAAAACATGATCATAAGATAAAAGTACCATATATGATAAGTCTTGCTCATGCGCTTCAGCAATATTGACCCAATTTCAATTAATCCAACACATTCTAAGAGTACAGAAGTGCATATTAGTAGATCATGCTAGATATTTAAAAGAAAATAGATCATTTTCCATTCATTTCATCAAAATCTCCTCAAAAGTACAAAGTGCAACGTTTTGAAAAGTATTTTTGATAAAATTTCTGGACCCCTCTCTAAATGCGTGAGAGGGGTTTAAATACTAAACTATATGTCTTAAAATAGATTATTACAAAAATAGTTGAGGAGGTTTCAAACAACCTTCCTCAGAATATGCAAAAATAAAACTAAAAGAAAAATAAATTAATGATTAACTCCTTTGAACTTGATATGTAAGGTTGCAAATATCAGTGAGGAGCTTGAGATGAGGCGGTTGGCTAATCACAAATTTTAACTGTCTAAAAAATATGGCATTTTTCAGTGCTGGCACCATATTTTATGTATAGGTGGTTAAACACATCAGAGTCATCCATTGACTGTGTAGTTTCACGAAAAACTACCAGTATGCTTCCCAATTCAGCTTGTTTAACTGTTTGATTGCCTCCTCCTTTTCCTACGCTGTCTGTTTCCACTGCTGCTCTAGATGTTTGACATTTGGAGGAAATCTTGGTACACATTCCTTGACAATATTGGCACCATGAAGATTTTCATTAATGGCTTCTATTATGATGTTGGTTGCTGTCCCTACTGTCGTTGTTTCCCTTTCTTCCTATTTCAACCGAGAATCCGAATCCTTGAACAAAATATATTTATGAGACTCTTCCAGCATTGGTAGATCGACCTTTCTTCCATCCTCTGATTCTTGCCAGGTGATAAATTCAGAAATCCTTTTGTGGATTTTGATGTACTCAAACCTCATATCAATAAATTGGTTTGTTAATTTATCACTAGTCTCGCAATAAGGATTTAATTGCGAGTTTTTCTGGAAAAATAATTCCTTTTACTGCATTAGTAGGGAATTAAGGCTAAGTGCTTCCTTGATGAATTCGTCGATTTTCGGATTATATTTAAATTTACCTGTCATGGCATGTATCTGCGAATCCTTTTCTGCTAAGCTGGGTTGGTGTTGTATTCTCATTGTTCAATTTTTTTTTGGAGCTGGGCTACTTGTAATTTTGCTTGCTGATTAGATTTTTCTTGGGCTAATTGTCGTTCTAGCAGTAGAATTCTCTGTTCATTTTCCTTGAGCAGCATTTGGACCTCTGTCGCCTTATCAATAGGTTTTGTGGCATAGGCTCCTATGAATTGCGATAGCTTTTTGAGATTCTAAGATGGGTCGATAGGCGAGTCCTTCCATACGATGTCCATTGGTTCATTTTCCGGAGTCGTAACAACTACATCATCCAGTTTTCTTTTCTTCCTTTGTCTCTTGACTACATTTTTGTGGTTAAGACTATAGAATACATCTACTTGAGGTATTTCCTCAATTCTTAAAACAATTTATGAACTAGGAGTAGAAATAATGATATCAACATCCTGAGTGCTTGTAGCTCCTTCCCTTGTTGTTTTTGGATTTGATTTATGCTGGGTTTTCTTGGGAGTTTTCATTCCAGATGTTTTTTTAGGGTTTGTATCTGTGTGGAGCTTTTTGTTGAAATGTTCCCATTCTTGTTCCAGGTCAATAGTTGGAGTTTTTCTAGAATGATTTGAAGTAGAGGCAACCTCTTCTTGTTTCTTTGCTAAGGCTTGCTCGACCATCTCCTCTATAGTTCCAGCTGTGTCTTTTTTAGACACTTTATTTGTGTTTCCTCCCACATTTTTAGACTGCCGCTTTTAGTTCTTTGACTCATGTAGATCTCTCTTGGGTTTCTTCTTCAGAGTTTTATTTGGATCTACCCTCCAAGCTTACGCTGGGAGTTGGCTCCCTTATTGGTTCAATCTGCAGTAGGTCCAATGGGACCTTTAATATACTCTCTTTCCTGTACCCATGAAAAGCTTTAACATCTTCTGGGGTCAAAAGTAGTGATTCCATATGCAAAACTTGTGAAAATGTTTCTGCCTGGAGGAAGAGGTCATCAAAGGCATCCTCTTCGTGGGTGAACTGTTTTACTTTTACCATAGTAGTAAATTCCTTAATAGTGCCATTTGGTCCGTACTTCCTTCTTGAAATTGTAGCTAATTTCAGAGACTTAATAATCTTTTCTTCTTTTAATGCATGTCCATAATCGTGTATTGCAACAAAACCACATTGTAATGGGAATGTATGCCAAATGGCTTTCTTCTTCTCTTTCAGTCCTCTGCTTAATCCGTCTTCCCCTGTTGTTTGGTAGGCTATTTCTCTAGCCATTAGTTTGTCGGGGACATAATATGGGAGGAAATGTAGTGAAGAAATGCTCCGAAAATCTCTGATGTGGGTGAATGTTTCTTCCCCAAACCATCTGGCTATTGGCAAGATATCTACTTTGACCTATTTAGAAAACCTAGGGGCGGTTCTGTCATACACTTCTATATGGATGGGTAGCATAACCCCTTGACAAATTTTATAGAGATGGGGGTAGAATTGAGATTACGATTTTTTTTTTATGGTATATATGGATGGGAACTGAGTTTTGTATAGTCCACTTCTACCCCATATTTGGAAATTGAGAACAAAAATAGATTGCATCCATAACAAAAGCACTCATGAAGAAAGGGGGAAAAATATTTAAAGAAGAACTTATTTTCCTTCTATATTCTATAATGGCCTTAGCCAAATTGTCTGATAAAATTTGGGCCCAATTCATTATTTTTGAATTCACTACTACATCTATTCACGTGGTGCTATTAGGTCTACCAAATAATCTACATATCATTGCTATTGCGAAACTATCGGGGGGAGAAATGGATGTCATTGAGTACATACTAGTTTTATCCCATTTGAGCTTGCCTTTGCTTTATTTCCAGGTGTGCATGACGTCTGACAGGTCCTCATTTTCTTTGGCGAATTTCTTAAGGAACTGTTTGTTGTAGAGCTTTTGCGGCTCTGGTAACTAGTACATTAGTCGTAGATTGTCTACTGAGAAACATCCCATGACCTCTTGCCTGTGATTCTTGAATGTTCTGCTTGTGATGTCTACCTCATCAATTACCCATTTGACCATATCCGTGTATGGGATTATCTTTGGTCTCGCAGCTATGCAGTGTAGGAACGAACATGCTATTTTGAAATAGGAAGCATCAAATGATTCCTGAGCGCCTACTGTAGAATTTGTTACTAGTGGCTTGAGATGTTATTATTCTAAGAAGTTATAGATGGCCTCCCACATCAAAGTTCCTATGTCCTTGCTGCATCTGGTATTAGAGAAAAGAGGCACCATTTCTGATTTCTCAGATGCAATCGTCTTTCCCTTCTTTCCCATTGTTTCTAATGATGTTCTTTGTGGAGTTTTCCTGAAATGGAACAAAACAAAAGTTATCAGATAAACACAAGTGGGAATGACAATGAGAATAAATGATATAGTTAACCTAAAAAATGTGACAAGGCATAAGCTTTTATTCAAAACGCAAATGAAAAGATATCGTATCACATTGAGCCACTCTTTAACATACATTCCATTAATCTTATTAAATAGACACTAAGGTTTCTTATCATTGCCTTTATTACTCATTAAACTACCACATCTCTCAAACAAAAAGGAAAAACTTTAAGGTGGTGAGTTTGAACTGTGAGAATGCCGATTTTATGATTGCAATAAGATTATTGCAATATTGCAAATCGCACTATCACAAATTTTGGTTGTGCACTTTCCTAAAGTTTTTAATATTCCACGGGATGCGAGATAAGAGGCATATTCTTTATTGTTTAGAGTGTAGTTTTCCTGAAGGAGTAATTACATCATAAAGTGCTTTTCTCTACTTGGCAAACTTAACTTACAATTTATAATATTTTCTTTTATCGGGTCTGGGCTTTATCGCACTTCGCAAGCTTGCGCAGTTAATAGATTGGTCTTTTAAGTAAATTGATGCAATGCGATAAGGTTGACTCATTCTATCACAATATCTCTTTTCATATATTTCGAAATTCTTTTACTAGTTGTGTTCTTTGTGAACACCAATATGTAACTGCGATAAGCGCTTCATTTTATATGAAATGCCTTAAGTCTTAGTTTTGAATGAAAAGTCTAATGATGTCTAAGTTAAATGCGGTGATTCATTCTATCACAATTCATGGATTTTGTTTGTTAATTATCTTTCTAACACACTCATTTGAGCGGTATGCGAAAAAGCGAGAATTGCTAGTCTTAAAGGTTTCAACTTGATATCTCGATTTATTCCTAAAAGTTTAAAAGAAAGAATCTAAGTGTTAATTTTTTTTCTTGGAGGGTTTTTATAAAGGGTCCCCATTTATTAATAGAATATTAATTATTAAATCAATAAAATGGGGAGGTTGTTGAATAACACAACAATTAGCGATTCATTGGAAGAACCAATTACCTCTGATATTTTTTTAAAATTTCTAAAACTCCCAAAATAAAGATAGTTCAAAAAATACAAAATACATGAAATCTAAGATAAGTAACATTTCTTTGAATAAGAAACAAAAATCCACCTAGTTATCATCCATTTGATTATCCTTTCCAACATGAAAATTCCTTTGTCTACATTAGTCTTAGTTTTAAAGATAAAGCAGGGGGCTCTCACAGATTAGCTTTTAGATGTACTCATTTGTCATAGGTAGAGCCTTTGCTGTGAGTAGGCATCCATAGTCTTGACAAGGTTACCTTTTAACCAACAACGATTCGGTATCCCATCTATATAAGAGTGCAATTTTTAAAGACAAATTTAGATTCATATACTTCTTTTTTCTTTCGTTTCTAAACAATTTATTTTTCTTAAAAATTTCATTTTTTCTTCTTAAAGGTCATTGTCTTGGTTTGGTGGCCAAAATTGACAATGAAATTCATTGGTTGTAACACAACTGAACAAGCCGACTCGTGATGAAACCCCTTGTATTTTGATTAAAATAATCTCAAGCCATTACCCTGTTTTGATATGCAGTATTAGTAATGTCAGTTTATTATTTCCTTATGAACATGGTAAGTCAGTTCTTGATGAGTCTTATTATCCTTTAAGTTTAAGTATATTTTATAATTACACTCTAAAAAGAGAAACGTTTACTAGATGGGGAGAATCATTGATCCCTTGAGAGTTTTTGGATGACAATGATAGAGTTAAGGATGCTTTTCTATAGAGAGTCTTTGCTTTGTTATAAATACTTTTCTTGACTGATGGTATAACAAAGGTTTCTTTATAAAGTTGAGGTTTTGTTGGTGGAAAACAAGAAGGTTTCAGAGTAATAGAACTTAGCTTATGTTTTAAATGTGAAAATTATCCTCTCAACAATCGCTACTTATACAAGCGAAAAGTCAAAATATAAAAGAGATTATTATTGTAAAGGCCAAAAGTAAATGTTATTTAACTTTGTGAGATTCTGAGATGGGTCGATAGGCGAGTCCTTCCATAAGATGTCCATTGGTTCATTTTTTGAAGCCGTAACAACCACATCATCTAGTTTCTTTTCTTCTTTTGTCTCTTGACTACAACTTTGTGGGTAGGACTATAGAATACATCTAGTGGAGGTATTTCCTCAATTCTTAAAATAATTTCTCAAGTAGGAGTAGTAGGAATGACCTCAATGTCCTGAGTTCCTGTAGCTACTTCCCATATTGTTTCTAGATTTGACTTATGTTGGGTTTTCTTGGGAGTTTGCATTCCAGATTTTTGCTCAGGGTTTCTATCTGTGTGGAGATTTTTGTTGAAATGTTCGCATTCTTGTTCCAGGTCAATAATTGGAGTTTTTCCTTACTGTGTTGAAGTAGAGGCAACCTCTACTTTTTTCTTTGCTAAGGCTTGCTTGACCATCTCCTCTATAGTTCCAACTGTCTTTTTTAGTCTCTTTATTTTTGTTTCCTCCCCCATTTTTAGACTGCCACTCTGAGTGCTCTCACTCATGCATAGGTCTCTCTTGGGTTTCTTCTTCAGAGTTTTATTTGGAGCTACCCTCCAAGCTTACATTGGGAGTTGGAATCCTTATTGGTTCAATCTGTAGTAGGTCTAATGGGACCTTTAATAATGTCTTTTTCCTATACACATAAAAAGACTTAACATATTCCGGGGTCAAAAGTAGTGATTCCATATGCAAAACTTGTGAAAATGTTTCTTCCTATAGGAAGAGGTCATCAAAGGAGTCCTCTTCGTGGGTGAATTTTTTTACTTTTTCCATAGTAGTAAATTGCTTAAAAGTGCCATTTGGGTCGTACTACCTTCCCAGAACTGTAGCTAATTTCAGAGACTTAATAATCTCTGCTTCTTTTAATGCATGTCCATAATCATGTAGTGAAAAATCACCACATTGTAATGGGAATGTAGGCCAAATGGCCTTCTTCTTCTCTTCCAGTTCTCTGCTTAATCCACCTTCCCCTGCTATTTGGTAGGCTATTTCTCTAGCCATTAGTTTGTCGGGGACATAATATGGGAGAACATGCAGTGAAGCAATGCTCCCAAAAACTATGATTTAGGTGAATGTTACTTCCCCAAACTATTTGGCTACTCACAAGATATCTACTTCAGCCTCTTTAGAAAACCTAGGGGTAGTTTCGTCATACACTTCTCTATGAATGGGTAGCATAACCCCTTGACAAATTTTATAAAAATGGGGGTGGAATTGAGATTCCCATAAAATTTTATGGTATATATGGATGGGAAGCGGGTTCTGTACAGTCTACTTCCACCCCATATTGGGAAATTGAGAACAAAAATAGATTGCATCCATAAAAAAAGAACTCATGAAGAAATGGCGAAAAATACTTAAAGAAGAACTTATTTTCCGTCTATATTCTATAATGGCCTTAGCGAAATTGTATGATAAAATTTTGATCGAGTTCATTATTGTTGCATTCACTACTGAATCTATTAACGGGAACCATTCCATGGGAAACTTGGTGCTATCGGGTCTACTGAATAACCTACATATCGTTTCTGCTGCAAAACTATGGGGAGGAGAAATGGACGCCTTTGAGTACATACTAGTTTTGTCCTTTTTAAGCTTGCCTTCACTTGATTTCCAGGTATGTGTGACGTCTGACGGGTCCTCATTTTCTTTGGAGAATTGTTCAAGGAACTATTTGTTGTAGAGCTTTTGCGGCTCTGGTAATTGGTACATTAGTCGTAGGCTATCTACTAAGAAAGACCCCATGACCTCTTGTCTGTGATTCTTGAAGTTTCTATCTATGATGTCTACCTCTTCAATTACCCATTTAACCATGTCCATGTAGGGGATTATCTTTGGTCTCACAGGTATGCGATGTAGGAACGAACATGCTGTTTCAAAATAGGAGGCGTCAGATGACTCTTGAACATCTTCCATGGCCTTTATTACCCTTGAACTAGGATTTTATTCTTCCAAAAAGTTATACATGGCCTCGCACATCGAAGTTCCTATGTCCTTGCTGCATGTGTATAAGATAAAAGAGGCACCATTTCCAATTTCTTAGATGCAGATGTCTTTCCCTTCTTTCCCATTATTTCTAATGATGTTCTCTATGGAGTCTTACTGAAATGGAGAAAAATGGAAGTTATTGAATAAAAACCAGTGGAAATGATAGTGAGAATAAATGATACAATTGACCTCAAAAAGGTGAAAAGATAGGAGCTTTTATCAAAACACAGATGAAAATATATCATATCACTTTGAGCCACTCTTCAACATAAATGCCATTAATCTTATTAAATAGCCACTGAGGCTTCTTATCATTGCCTTTATTACTCATTAAACTACCGCATCACAAAAAGAAATGAAAAACTTTAAGGTGGCGAGTTTGAAATGTGAGAATTCAAATTTTGCAATTGCGATAAGATTATCGCAATATCGAAAATCACACTATCGCAAAATTGGTTGTACGCTTTCATAAAGTTTTTAATATTCCGCGGGATGCGAGATAAGCGACATATTCTTTATTGTCTAGAGCGTAGTTTTCTTGAAGGAGTAATTACTTCATAAAGTGATTTTCACTATGAGGCAGACTTAACTTACAATCTATAACATTTTCTTTTATCGGGTCCAGGCTTTATCGCATTTCACAAGCTTGCGTAGTTCATAGATTGGGATTTTAAGTAAATTGGCGCGATGCGATAATGTTGACTCATTCTATCGTGGTATCACTTTTCACATATTTTGATATGCTTTTGCAAGTTGCGTCCTTTGTGAACGCCGATATACGATTGCCGTAAGTGCTTCATTTTATAGGAAATGCCTTAAGTCTTACTTTTGAATGAAAAGTCTAATGATGTCTAAGTTAAATGTAATGATTCATTCTATCGCAATTTGCGGATTTTGTTTGTTAATTATCTTTCTAACACACTCGGTCCAACGGTATGGGAAAATGTGAGAATTGGTAGTCTTAAAGTGTTTCGACTTGATATCTCGATCTATTCCTAAAAGTAAAAAAGAAAGCATTTAAGTGATAATTTTTTTCTTGGAGGGTTTTTATAAAGGGTCCCCATTTATTAATAGAATATTAATTATTAAATCAATAAATATGGAGGTTGTTGAATAGCACAACAGTAGGGTATGCCACTACTCTTGATTCAACATGGGTAGCTAATAGGGTTTTATATTTCCACATTCATCATTGAGTAAACATGCATGTATGTGGGTAGACTAAATTTGTAGGCATTATCTCCCATATTTTCTAGTATCTTGAAATGACTATATTATAGAGCCTTGAATTTCTTAGCAAGACCTAGTAGCCTCTACTTATTCAACTATAACCATACTTTGTGTCCCACTTTGAATAAATTCTCCACTTTTCTGTTTATTGTTGTCCTTGTGCTTTTCCTGTAACTTCTTCAATATCTCCTAAACTTGCATATTGATATGCTATTCTTCTAAAAAAATTATATGTTGTTAAACCACCCCAGATGAAATCCTTCCTCACTCCTCCTTGCTATCCATTTGCAATATCAAAAGGTGAAGTTGAAAATATTCAATACAAGTTTCAATGGGGACTTACCAATAAAAGTGTGGACCACTCTACTATAAGAGTGCTATATATATATATATATATTGGATTTTCATCTAAATTATTTGGATGCTTTTGATTTTAACCCCTCAAAAACAATATCAAAGTCCCATTTGTTGAAATATGTAACTAGGTTTTGTCTTCATAATGAAATATGAAATCATGATTTTATGTAAAGAGAAAAATAAATTTATTATTTTGATTCTTGAGGCATGGGTTTCATGCTCAAGGGAAATTTATTTATAGATGAAGCACCCATTGAGTGCTTCTAGGGATTGTCACTGAGTCTACAAATCATCATTTTCATGTATGGAAGACCCTTTTTGGGCATGTTACATATTTTAAAGAAAATTTATTTGAGTCAAACTAGAGTTAAATACCCTCCAAGACCTTCTTAAATGAGCTATAACAAGTCGGACTACATTGATCAAGTCATATGCATGGAGGCAATTCATACCCCTAGAAAGCCTATATATAAGAAGGAACTTGACCTCATTTCGAACTATACCACAAATTCAATCTCCTTAAGAAAGAAGTCGGAAAAAGGATGAAAATTAAGGATAAGAAGAAGAAGAGCAAGATTGAAGTTTCAGACCTCTCTCTCTCTCTGTCTCTTATTTTAGGGTTTCTACAGTTAGTAGGCAAGATGAAATTCTGAAACTACAAGGTTGAGGTTGTGAAGCTGCCTCTATATCAAAGATGTGAAGCTACTTCTAGGTCGAAGTTGTGAAGCTGCATCTACGTCGAAATTGTGAAGTTGCATTAAGGTCAAATATTTGAATCTACTAGGTCGAAGTTGTTGAAGCTACTAGGTTGAAGTTGCAGAAATTGTTGCTAGGGGTCTAAGTTGCTGAAGAAGTTGTTGGAAGGTTGAAGTTTGTTGCTGGAAGCTATGTAAGGAAAGACATCAAGAACGAATGATGAATTGATCTATAAGAGTCTTGGTAAAGGGTCATATGTCTTGGGATTCTTCAATTGAAGTTCTATAAGAAGAGAAGAGTTCTTGCAGTTTTTCTTCTTAAGAGGAGAAGTTTTGGCCTTGGATGATAGCCTATATCTTGTGTCCTCTTGTCTCAATGTTCTTTATTGTTTGGTATACGTTTGATGATAAGAACAAAAAATAATCAAGTTGAATAAGAAACTAATTAATATAAGTAAAATATATCATAAAAAATTATCAATTTAAGAGAAAAAACCTAATCTAACTACCCTAAATTTCTCAACATGGTATCAAAGCTAAGGTGACAAGACAAGGAAAGGTAGACTGAAGAAGAACCATCAAAAGGAATAACAGTAAAGGTCAGGGCATCAAATAATACATCTAACCATCAAGAAGGGATACATAAGGGCCAAGCAATCTAATGGGCATCACAAGTATCATACAATCTAGAAGCAACAACAACAAGAAGACCTCAAAGACTCTACATTCAAGGAGGAGCCTACCTCCTCACAATCAAAGAAGGAATCTACATTCAAAGCACCTTGGGAAGTAACCACATTCTAAGGAAGAAATAAGAATCATTTCCAACATCAAAAAATACATCAAGGTGATATCCCTCACATTTAAGAAAATATCACATCTTAAGAACATTTGAAGAAAGACATCTCTAGAAAAATAAGTATTGTCATCTTCAAGGAAGCAATCATCATTCATCACCATCAAAATCAAGAAGCATCAAGTTGAATATATCACCATCAAAGGAGAATATTCACTTGATAGGTAAGTATCCTTATATCTATTTATTCATATACTATCAAAATGACTTCATTTTGCAAGGAGAGTAACAAATTGGTTGGGTCATCAAATTTCCTTGCATGGAAAAAGAGGATATATTTGATCCTCTTAAAAAAATTAAGTCATTGAATATGTTAAGGGTTCAATCACTGAACTAACAAAATAAGAAGCTCAAGCTCTAGAGAAATATATGAGAGGGTAAATAAGGTCTCAAAGAATTCTCATAGAATAAATCAAGGATTCCCTAATCCCTTATATAGAAAAGCTGGAAGATTCAAAAGAAATATCTGATAAGCTAGTAGAAATTTTCTCCATAAATAATGTAGGAGAAGTTATATCTTTGAGAAATAAGCTATTGAATATGAAGGTATAAAAGGAATAATGGATAGCCTCATATCTTATGAGGGTGTCACAAATATGAGACCAACCACAAGAGTTGGGGGAAATAATGTTTGAAAAAGAGATGACCACCATGGTGCTCAATGGACTACCTGATGAATGGGGAAAATTTGTATCAAGCATCTATGAAATAAAGGAATCCACCCCATTCAATGAACTCTTGTCATTTTGTAAGATTTAAGAAACTATGTTGAAGGAAAAATGTGATGCAGGATCAAATTAACAAGTTCAAGCATTTGTTGCCATGGCTAGGAGAAAATGGAAGTTTGGGAAATTTGGTCCTCGGAAAAAGAATAAGATTGAAGTGTAAAATATCCAATGCTATGGCTGTCAGGAATATGGGAATTTCAAGAGAGATTGTATGAAACTCAAGCAGGAAAACAAGAAAATGAAAGAAAGAAATGAAGGCCCATGTCACCGAAGAAGTGGAGGAAACTCAGAAAAAGAAATCAAAAGAAGAAGTAAAAGATCTCTACTATGACTGAGATAATCTCCCCCACTTAGTTCTTTTCAGTTTTGTAAAAGATATCTATCATGGTAGGAAGCATCATAGGTATGATAGGATGCATCATATTAGAATATGGCATCATATTAGAAGCATATGATTGAAGCAGAATAGAGCTCATGACATCATTGTAGAAGCTTGAAAGGACAGATAAAGTAGAAGTATACATGGTTATAACAATCATTATGATGGAAAGGAAGTAGCTCATGATATCCTCATTGAAATAATGTAAAGAAAACTGAAATAAATAATATATATGGTTGGAAGAAAGTCATTTAGAATGATAGAAGATATAAAATATCATCATACATCATCATTGTTAAGGCTCATTTGCAGAATAAGGATCATCAAGATCCTTCACTAGAATATTTATAAGAAGATTCACCTCTACTTGGAAGAAGTAAATGTCTCACTGATAGTATACATTCATCCTTGTTTAGGATCTATGGTTTAGAAAGATGATGGTATGATGAAAAATGAGTGCAACATGTCAAAGTGGTTAAAGTACTTTCACAAAAGAAAATGAAGCTTCCAAAGGAATTCTAGATGACCTAAAGGAGAAAAGAGGGATGCATATATTTAATAGATTAAGTCATGTCATAATATAGTTGTAGATAGAATGGTTGGATGCTATATCTCTCGATCATTATTGAAGAAGAAGGATCTCTTCCTTTGGAAATATGCATGAAGGTATGTGTCTTGAACTAGTTCACATATTGACAAAATGAAATCAACATAATATAACCTCATATGGAATATGAGGTGGTTGAAAAGATGAAGGAATTATGTATAGAAGTTCCTGGGAATAAATATACGAAGAAAGGAAGAAGAGTTCATGAAAGATGAAACTATAGTCACATAAGATAAGTGATCAACACCCTATGACTATAAGAATTAGATATGACATATCCAAAAAGAAGGTATGAAGACTTTGATGAAGTCTATAAAGGAAAGAGACCCTTGGCATTGACTATCTTGGATATACGTTTAGGAATGTGCAAGATGTTGATGTTGAAAGAAGAATATGTCATGATGAAAGGCCATCATAAAAGGTAATTTTGATTTTATGTTCATTTTTATTTTTGAACAACATCTAGTTGGGTTGATACATGGCTACCAAAAGAGAGTTGTAGATGTCACCTACAACTATTTTTCATGGAAATGGATGGAATACCCTGAAAGAAACATGACTTGGAAGAGGAATCTATATGAAGGAAATCTAGATGTGGAATAGAAGATCACTTTCCGATGAATAATAAATATGACATAACTATTGGTTTAACCCTGCAATTCATTGAAGGAAAGTGATAGATAGATGATGCCCTACGAAGAAAACCTAGAAGATGAAGGCTCCATAATGATTAAGTTCATGATATTGAAAGAAGGAGCCCTACGAGCATCTGATAGTACCATGATCTGAGCCAAAGAGAAGAGAGTTGCTGTTGGAATTAATTCCCTAGTTAAGAGGGAGCTTGGAAAAGTTCCTAGGTAAGAGGGAGCTTGGGTATATTCCTTTTATAGGAATGAGAATATTTTGCCTAGTTGAGAGGGAGAGATAGACACATCATTCTTATCTTCAAATTGTGAAGAAAGAATGGAGGATTAGGTAAGAATATAAGATTGATTCTGGTACTCTTTGAGGATGTGCTAGGGAATCCAATAAGTAAGAGTAGTCGAAGAGGAAATTCCTTGAGGATGTCTTATTCCAAGATAGGAATTTTCCTAAAAGGACATACCTTGTGAAATCTTGTGTGAGGTATGTGCCTTGAGAGAAAATGATGATTTTATCTATTAGTCATTGGTCTCGTAAACATTGTGCTATGATCTTGTTGAGAAATATAATTGTTACTCAAGGCCTTGCTATGTGAAAATACTGGTTGGTATGATGAGATGCTTTGACATAAGCTAAGGAAGTATCTTATGAGATGGATTACCAATCCATCTTCTTATGAGAATTCTTTAGTTTGATAATGTCCAATTACCTTGTATAGATTATGAATACCTACATATTTAAGAGGAAGTGTTGAAATATGTAACTAGATTCAGTCTTCATAATGAAATATGTAATCATGATTTTATGTAAAGAGAAAAAAATAATAATATTGTCAGTCTTGAGGTATGGGTTTCATGCTCAAGGGAAATTTATTTATAGGTCAAGCACCCATTGAGTGGTTCTAATGATTTTCATTGAGTCTACAAGTCAATTGAGTCATTTTAATGCATGGAAGACCCTTTTTGGGCATGTTAAATATTGTAATTTTTTTTATTTGAGTCAAACTAGAGTCAAAGACCCTCCAAGACCTTGACAAACGAGCTACAACAAGTCAACCTACATGGAATATCAAGTCAACCTCATGGAGGAAATTCATACGCATAGAAAGCCTATATATAAGAAGGAACTTGACCTCATTTGGACACACAACACGAAAGTTCGATCTCCTAAAAAAAGAAGTTGGAAAAAGGAAGAAAATCAAGGATAAGAAGATGGAGAGAAAGATCAAAGTTTTGGCCCTCTCTCTCTCTCTCTCTCTTATGTTAGGGTTTCTATAGTTACTAGACAAGATGAAATTATGAAGTTGCATTGAAGCTATGAAGCAGCAAGGTCGAAGCTGTGAAGTTGGTTCTAAGTTGAAGCTGTGAAGCTACTTCTATGTCAAAGTTGTGGAGCTACATCTAGGTTGAAGCTATGAAGCTACATCAAGGTCGAAGCTGTGAATCTTCTTGGTTGAAGTTGCTAAAACTACTAGGTCAAAGTTGCAGAAATTGTTGCCGATGGTCAAAGTTGCTGATGAAGTCTCTAGAAGGGCAATTTTTTTTGCTGGAAGCTATGTAAGGAAAGCTCATCAAGAAGAAAGGTTGATTTGGTCATGGAGGAGTCTTGGTAAAGGGTTATAGGTCTTGAAATTCATAAATTGAAGTTCTATTAAAAGAGAATATTTATTGCGGGTTTTCCTCTCAAGAGGAGAGGTTTTGGCCATGGATGATATCCTATATCTTGTGTCCTTTTGTCCCATTGTTATTTATTGTTTAGTAGATATTCGATGATAAGAACACAATAATGATCAAGTTGAATAAGGATCTAATTAAGATAAATAAAAATATATCAAAATAAATTATCATTTAATGAGAAATCACCTAATATAGCTGCCCTAGATTGCTCAACACCATTGACTACATCTGTTTTCCCATCCATATAATGTTGTAGACCTCTTCAAATTTGTGTCCATCTTCTCCGAAAATATAGTCCAAAATGTATTGAGAAATCTAGTGTCTCTAACTGAAATAATGCTCTTGCATATCCCAAATTGCATCCAAACCTATCCAAAGAATAAGTTTATTGCTTCTGGTCTGCTGATAGTAATTTTATAGGGTGTGATAACACAAGTAATTTTGAACCTATAAACTACCACAAACAAGTATTCATGTCCCTTCCTAGTTGTTGGTAAAACTCCCACGAAGTCCATGGAAATTCTTTCCCAAGGATGAGTGGGTATAGGCCAAGGATAGTATAGACCTTGTTTCCTACTACTACACTTGTTGTTACAATAAAGAGTACATCCTCTTATGAACCTAGCTACATATTCTTTCATTCCAAGCTAGTACACATACTTTGTAAGTTGGCCACTCTCTTCCCTACAACAAAATTTCTTGCAACCTTGGAAGTATGAGCCTCTCTAATTAGCTATAATCACTTACCTTTAGGAACACATAACTTGTCTAGTCTGTAGAGTAACCCATTCTAGAGATTATATTCAACCGTGTTATCCCAATTTCCTCCATGAATCTAGCTTTGAAAATGCTGAAACATCTCCTTTAAGTCCTCATCCTCTATATATGGCTCTTTGTATGCATCATGGGGTAAAGGCCCCACCCCACGCGCATCAAAGTTCCAAAAAAAAATTTAATTTTTGATGTGGGTGGTATTGAAATCATGTAGCTAAATTTTGTGTGATTCCCTTATTGTACTTGATATTCAAAGGAAATTCCTATAAAGGCCATGTTGTTTCCATAACATACCCAATAACTTAATGCTTGATTAAGGATTGGATGTCAATTTTTTTCTTCTTCACAAGCTTAAAAATCAACTCTAATACCACTTGTAATGCACTCAACCCCTAATACTTCATTAGGGATGTGAGGCATCACATTTTATTTAAATCATTTTATCAAACAATTCCCACACAATCACCTTTCACAAAACAACATTTTGTTGGGGAATTTCATTGAACAATTTGTGTGAATTATTTATTTCTCTCAAACCCTAATATTCCATAAAGTATATCTCAGAAATATAGAGGACCAAAATATGAAATTTCTACCACAAGAACCTTGTGATATTTTCTCTGTCTCCTATAATTTTCATAGTCTGGAACTTCTCAAAAATAAATTTATGGTAAGAATGCCAAATAGACCTATTTTGAGGTTAGATTTCAAGAGAAATTAGGAGACCCAACTCTCTTAAAAAATATATTTAAAAATATAGTGACCAAGATCTAAAATATATTCCAAAATTTCCTCGAGATTACCCCTAAGTATGATCGAGGTTTCAACCTTTGAAACAACCTAGAAGAAAAGTTATAAAGAAAATTTGGAACTAACCTTATTTTAGGTGCATTAAGGAAACTTGAATTTCTTAGAGCATAAATTTGAAATTATAGCAAATCAAGATTTGACAATTGACCAGATGATTAATGGGATTTCCCATCACTATGGTCCAAGTTTCAACCTATGGAACTTCCCAAAAGAAAAGTCATAGAAAAAATTCTAAGATGTCATGTTTGAAGAAGCATTTAGGAAACTTGATTTCCTTAGATCATATATAAAAAAATTTAATGAACCAAGATCTAAAAATTGAATTAGATGATCAATGAGATTTCCCCTCACTATGGTCCAAGTTTTAGTCTCTAGAACTCCCCTGAATAAAATTTATAGCAGCAATGCCAAGATAACATATTTACCCCATAAATCACCTTTTTGGGCTTCCACCATTAAACTCGATGAAATCACTTATATCCTATTGAGGAAATTGAAGAAAACGTAACATGCAGTTAATAGGGAAATCATGTAATTAACTAGGAAGACATGCAATTACCCAAGATCATCATGCATTTCCCATGTGACCCAATTCATTTAAATTCCACAACCAAGTGAGTTTAAACCCACTACTCTAGACATTACCGTCATAACTAGCACAATGACCATAAATAAAATAACATAACAACAACAATAATTCCTACATTTCACTAAATCATTCGTGAAAGAAATATTGATAACACGAAAATAAACATATGTCATTGTAACTAGAAAATACTAGAACTGAAGTAGGGTGAGTCACATTCCACCTGACCTTAGGCTCAATGTGCTACAATTTTTCTCACAACTAGGCAACCCCATGTCATGTCTTGATGCCTGAAGGCAAAAGTAACCTTAGGGACTTAACACACAATTTTCAGACCATATTTAACATATAAAGTTAAGGTTACTCTTCTTCACACATAGGAAAAAAATCAGTATTTGTCACATAGGTTGTCACTCACAACTCTTAACCAGCCACAAGGTCTAAGCCTCTTTGGGTTATTCCACCATTTCTCTTTCCAAATTGAATTTCTGAGCGAGAGAGTATGAGAGAAAATCTAAGGAGAAAATAAGAACCTAGAACCCCTTGATGTTTTCTCCTTTTTATTTTTATGATCACACCTTGACCCTTCATCTTCCAAATATTTTACAAGAATATTATTGGGAATACCAACCATCACATCAAGGGAAAACAATATTTATTCAAGAAAGGATAGGATTGCCCCCCCACCCCCCCTCCTTGTTTTTCCTTCCTAATCAAGTTCCCCCCCCGAAGGCATCATGATCTGTTAATTGCTCCCTTCCTTCAACTCTAGAATTTTTATTAATAAAATTGAATAGTACATCACATAACAAATTTTAGTACATAATATAAATATTGGTAACCTAATATTACAAGTATTTAATTACATCACTATTTTTGGAGAAATGTAAGTGGGGTGTTGCAAACACAAAATATAGTAGATCCAATGCAAAGTCTCACTTCGTGGGCCCAAGCCTCATGGAAACATGATAAAGGGTTTCCATTTTCACCTCAAAAACCTTAATACCACTCTTCTGTGGTATTTATACACAAGAGAGGCATCCCTAAAACACTTAAAGGATATTCTAATGCTATGGATCAAGGTGATGGATAAGAGGTCTATTAGATGTGATTAAATACATACAAGGCCTAGAAAGGCTAAGATATCCTATGCCAAAGTTCAATTACTCTGTACATGGAAAAACTATATGGGTGTTATAAGTTGTGGCTTGATTTAATTGCAATTATAGAGTGCATAATATCATATACTAGCCTAAGAAAAGGCTACCACAAACCTTATATAGTGGCCTTGTACAAGACCAACTTTTCTTGCAATAAAATATATTACCAACGTTAAGTATTGCAAACTAAAATCATAAGATTTATATGTTAAAACAATTGTACCATTTCTTATAGACTTAGGAACAAAATGCCTCTTTACTTTTGCATATTTACCTGCTTACTTCCCATAGTGTTCCATTTAGTACCTAGTCCAAAATATCAACATCACATGTGTTACAATTCATTTTCTTGCTCAATAAGTATCCTTCTATAGGAAACTTGGATTTCTCTTAAAAATAAGTTGATTTTTTAACAAGTAATGTGTTAAATCAATACTTATCTTTATGGTTATTATTTGCCTCCTTTTCCTTCACAGGTAACAAGTTGAACTCATTTTCTGTAGAAATTCTACAAATCTAGCTCTAAGACCATGTAGAAAATCTGACTGTAGATTAACTTGATAATGCAGTATAACCAAAGAAAAATACTATAACCTACTTATACTATCAATTTTTCTTTGTGGAAGCTTAAAGATCGAGCTGAACACATATAACTAGAAGAAGAAGAATCAATCATCCAAGACACATGAAAATACTTTGGGGAAAGCCTCAACTAAAAACCCCACTATCTGTATTATCATACAATGTGGAAATACATAGAGATTATACAAAGCCTTAGCTTTCATAGCTAGAAACTCTTAGTACAATCCTCACAGATGCTCACTAGCAATCTTGACTTCTCACAAGACTTCCTCTCTGCCCTCCAAGCTCCTATTTCCTTCCATTGTTCCTAGTGGATGATTCTCACCTCACCAAGTGGAACATTGCTCTCACACACTGTCAAAACTGTGCAATCCTCTGGGAACCTTAATTCCTTCTACATGCATGAGTTTTATTTATAGGAAAGCACATGCAACTGATAGTACACTGTCCTTGAATTTACTCTCAACTGGGTCTTTCTCAGAATAGACATGCATGAGTTTTTGATGAGAGAATCTTTAGTTAACTGGAGTACACTAGTTGAGTGCATGCATGCATCAACTGACTATTAACTCTTTATTAATTCCTCAAACAGTTTGGAACTAATTTAACTGGACTTAACTCAGTAAATTGAGTTAACTAATTACAACTCAAATACAAATTAATCTTATCTCCTTAATTTAAGGCTTATCTCCTTAATTTAAGGGATAACTCTTCATGACTTCAGAAAGACTTCTAACTTGAATTGCTACAACTAATTAATTCATAATGAATTAATTAATTATTTCCAAGCAGCTGGTGAGACTAAATTCAATTTTAATTCAAGGACAAATTAAAATGAGAATTTCTGGGTTCTATTTTTATCATTTCTTGTTGCTATTTTTAACACTCCCTCTCAATAAGAAAGGAATTCAACTTGATCCTGGTCGTGAACCTTTGGAATGTTATGCATGCAACACTTCTCTCTGGTGTTTTTGCTCCAGAAACTCCAGAAACAAAAAAAAAAACATCCAACCTGAATTAGTATGATGCATTTGTCATCAAAGTCTGTGACTGCTATTTCCTCTGTGAACTGAAAACTTTGCGCTTCTGCTGACTTTACCTTTCTACACTATTGTCAATCCTTCTATGTGCTATTCAGTATTTGACTGCTCTAGCATCTGTCACTTTGATCTCTGACTACATCAATCCCACTAATTCCTCCCACTACTATGTACGTTGGGCTCCCGTAGCAAGGTATGATCCATGAGATAAAGCCTCTCAATGGATCCTACCCAATTTCAACCTTCATGGGACTATCACTTCACATCATCCCACCTCACACCTGGAGGTATGGCTGCATGTGATCCCTCTACCCACTTGGATCGAAATTCCCCCCTAATGGAGGTATCTGCATGAGTGGATCTCTTCACATGGTCTCCTCCCTGCTTCTCCAATTATGTCTCCTCCATAATTATCTGAGACTTCTTCTGGGGCTACATGTTGAGAGGTAATTTACTCTCCCTCTCAACCACCAAGTCTCTAAAATTTGCCTTGCTCCTTAAGGATTTTCATGCATCTTGAACCTCAAGAGTATACAGGTTCTTAACTCTTGAACCGATCTATTTCACCTATCTCGTGGTGATCTGTCTAAGGAAAACCTTTCCCTTACTAAAAAACACATCATAGCCACGGTCTTCCAATACCGCAACCGATACCAAGTTCTTATTATGTCCAAGCACATACATCACATCTGTTTCAGTGATAAGATCTCTATGCTCCCTCTAAAAAGCAACCGTGCCCACCCATGAAACATTATACCTTCCGTCGTCACCCATCTCTATGCGCATCTTGAGGTCTTTCTCCTCCAAGGCACTAAATAAACTTTTATTGCCAGTCATGTGGAATGAGGCTCCACTGTCAAGATACCATACACAACCCATCATCGATGACACCATGCATGTAATGAGGGTAAAGTCCATTTCAAATTGAGAGGGTAATGCCTCACCTTCCGATCCTTTCGAGGATCCCTTCTTAGACTTCTTCGATGGCAAATTAGTCACATAATGTCCCATCTCGTGACAATTAAAGCATCTCACCTTAAACTTGTCACCCTTATTCCCTCCATGAGAAGAATTATATTTGGAATGGGAAGCCTTCCCCTTCCCTTTCCTTGCCTTACTTTCTAAGGCCAAAATTTCTTCATTATCATCCTTGGATGAAGAACCATCTCATGTGCTCCTCCTGATCTCCTCCTGTATGAGATCTGACCACAATCGTTCCCAATCTGGTAGTTTCTCCCTTCCATTCACAGAGTCCTTGTAGCTATTCCAACTCTTTGGAAAGCCAAGGAGAGCGAGGCTCACCATATCATCATTGGCAGTAGTTATTCCTACATTGCCAAGATCATCTCTCCAGGTGGTGAGCTTGTTCAAGTATGTGGAAATAGTATCACCCTTCTCCATCTTGATTCTTTGAAGCTTATCCTTGAGTGCCAATTTCCTCTGGTTACTACTATTCTGGTAGAGGTCCTTCAATGTCTTCCACATTGAAAATGGAGTATCCTTCCCATGGAGACTCGAGACAATATGGTCTCGAACTCCCTTAAGGATGATTAATCTCGCCTTCGCCACACACTTCTTCCACTCAACCAACTCTTGTACATTAGTTGAAGCTGGCTTTTGGATTTCTTGATCAATGAATTCCTTCAAGCCATTGTCTTCTAATACAACCTCGATGCGATATTTCCATGCTATGTAATTTGAGCTACCTTCCAAGGCATACTAAAGTCTCAAGCCATAGAACACCATTGACCAATCTTGAAGTATGATAAGAATTCGATTTGCACTTGCAACCCCTAACTTCAAACTTCAAATTCTCTCCTTAGTATACTGTTCTAGCTCTGATAAACTTGGCTCTGATACCATGTAGAAATTCTGCAAATTCCCTACAAATCTAGCTCTAAGACCATGTAGAAAATCTGACTGTAGATTAACCCGATAATGCAATATAACCAAAGCAAAATACTATAACCTACTTCTACTATCAATTTTTCTTTGTGGAAGCTTAAATATCAAGCTAAACACATATAACCAGAAGAAGAATAATCAATCATCCAAGACACATGAAAATACTTTGGGGAAAACCTCAGCTAAAAAGCCCACTATCTGTATTATCATACAAGGTGGACATACATAGAGATTATACAAAGCCTTAACTCTCACAGCTAGCTAGCTCTTAGTACAATCCTCACAGATGCTCACAGGAAATCCTGGCTTCTCACAAGACTTCCTCTCTGCCCTCCAAGCTCCTATTTGCTTGCGTTGTTCCTAGTGGATGATTCTCACCTCACCAAGTGGAACACTGCTCTCACACATTGTCAGAACTGCGCAATCCTCCAGGGAACCTTAATTCCTTCTGCATGCACGAGTTTTCTTTATAGGAAAGCACATGCAATTGATAATACACTATCCTTGACTTTACTCTCAACTAAGTCTTTCTAAAAATAGACATGCATGAGTTTCTGATGAGAGAATCTTCAGTTAATTGGAGTACACTAGTTGAGTGCATGCATGCATCAACTGACTGTTAACTCTCTATTAGTTGCTCAAATATTTTGGAACTAACTTAACTGGACTTAACTCAGTAAACTGAGTTAACTAATTACAAATCAAATATAATTCAATCTTATCTCCTTAATTTAAGGCTTATATCCTTAATTTAAGGGATAACTCTTGCATGACTTCAAAAAGACTTCTAACTTGAATTTCTACAACTCATTAATTCATAATGTATTAATTAATTATTTCCAAGCAGTTGGTGAGACTAAATTCGATTTTAATTCACAATTTTAATTCAAGGACAAATTAAAATTGGAATTTCTGGATTCTATTTTTATCATTCCTTGTTGATATTTTTAACATTTTCTGCATTGGATAGGCCCTTTTTATACTCACATGCGAGTAAGCATGTGAACAATTTCTTCTCCCATCAATTAATCACACTTTAGGCCTAGAAAAACACCATCCTTAAGTGATATCCTTGTCCCAAGTATTTTCTATATGGGATTATTGAAGAGATTTTTGGATTCTTATAACCAAGTGCCCTTTTGGTGTGCTTCAACATAAATTATAGGTTATTGCTAATGGAGTCTTATAGTCAAAGTTCCCTTTACGACTTTCTACCATGAAGTAATCAAAGTGTGTCACAGGGCTGCAATGTCACCATAGTGGCCTTTTTCTTGGGCTCTTTTCTTCATCATTTCACTTATATCACAAATTTAGTTCTCATGAGATATACTTGAAAATTTCAAATCAGAAATTTTAATTTCCCAATTTTCCTTCATTCATAAACCATATCTCACGAACATGAGACTTTTAGTTATGATGTTGGGCTCCTTTACAGGTGGTGATATTTTCATATATCATAGTGGCTTCTATCTCACGCTACATTCCAAAACTCTACCTAAAAATTGAACTTTCTTCCAACCAAACAATGGTAAGTGTTCATACATAAAATATTTTCATTGATAAATTTACAACATCCCCTAAAGTGATCTCATAATTATTACACATATAACAATTCTACCACTTTCAATTAATTTTAGATAAATTCAAATGAAACTATAATTACATTATACAGTTGCTTCAAAATCATTCTAAGTATTTCATATTGCAGTCAGTTATTTATTCCAACAACCTAAAGGGTAAAAATGAGAGTTACATAACCAATTTCTACACTAAGATACATATATCTAAATTCATGAATAACTAGTTTCCATTTTTTTTCC
Organism: Pinus taeda; assembly: GCA_000404065.3. Lineage (NCBI taxonomy): Eukaryota > Viridiplantae > Streptophyta > Pinopsida > Pinales > Pinaceae > Pinus > Pinus taeda. The sequence goes on from APFE031098029.1 coordinate 150,589, forward strand.
TAGGATGAGGGATTCATGCCACTCATTTCACTACTCAAGAATTCATTAAGAACATTATAAGTTAGTTCCTTTCATGACATTCAATCATGCAATTTATTGTTCCATACAAGTGTTCATGCACTCAATGCACCAAGCATTTGTACCATCATGATTCATAATATGAGTGTTATGACCAAATCATATCATGGCAATTCATGGATGCATGACAAGGATTCTAGTAATATCTACACACTAAAGGATTATTTCCTTTGTCATAACCCATTAGGTATTAATGACAAAATTATTTTCATATATCAACAATTTGATACAATTCTCACATTGAATAGGAAAAACAAATCCTTCAACTACATGTTCCTTATCAACAAACTCAACATTATATGAGAGAATCACTTGTCCTAAGACTAGAAACTATTGGGCCAATACTCATGGGCTCATGAACACAATGCAAACCCTACATTTACTTCATACCTTCGACATTTTCAAGCAACCTCTCAATGCATTACCTAACATATTTGATCTCATGAGTGTATTATTCATTCATTTAATTTATGTTCAACATGGAAACTCAATGCATGCACATATTACTAAGATTTTACTAATTATTTATGTTCTAAAAATTGTCTTCCTTAACCATACCCCTTCTTGGGAATCCACAACTATACATGAATTTAATTGAATAAGCAAAACATATCAAATTCAGTCTTAAATTCTTCATTTGAATAAGCAAAAAAATACCAAAATTTAAGGGTTTTGACCTTCCTAAAACCCCTCGACTCCTATTGACCTAAATGTTGCGCGTTCAACTCCTCAAAATGCTGAGACTTTACAATATCTTAGTCAAATTTGGATCCAGGGGACCCTATACCAAAAGATGTGACTCGTCCTCCAGTCACTCCATCGGTACGCTCTGGATATTTTCTTTTAGGATGTTGAACAAAGACTTCACTAGGTGAAGTGCCTCCGTGCATTGTACTACTGCATGTCGAACTTCTTCGATCAAATTTTCCGTAGTTAGTCCTTCTAATGTTAAGACGATTGTCCGTTGTGTTTGTTGCATATTCTTGAGCATGCCTTCCATAGTCTGTGAGAGCTTCCCTACCTCTTCTTCCCAAGGCTACATCCATGTAGTAATAATCTACATATTCTTCTGTAGCTCCCCGATCTGTGCTTGCAGGGATGTACCCTCTTTCAACTGGGTGAACCATTGCACAGGTGCTAAGGTGCATGCCATTGCCTTTATCTCGTCATACTGCAATTGATTATCCTGGATGGCTACTTCAATTTTTTTCACCTGTGGGTCCTATTGCAGTGAGGCCCATACTTTCAACATTTCTTTGAATAGTTGGCTATAGTCCTTGACTACAACATCAAGCTTTCCTTTGTCTGTTCTAATGGCATGATGGGCTACAACTTTAATTGAAGGTCAGTAATTTTCATATGTAGATCAAAACTAAATTTATCCACCTGCACCTTCGATTCTTTGAATGCATTGACCAACTTCTACATTTTGTCTTTTGAAGCGAACTCAAACTGAATTTGGAGCTCTGGAAGCTCACTACATACTCTGAAAATGGCTTGCTCCAGCTGCGACCTTCTCGTAACTTCCTCATCGCAATCTTAGTGAGATTTGTGCTTTTCATCACACACCTATTGACTGGTGATTTGCGCATCTTTGATCACCATGAGAGCCCATTTCTCTCGCACCTTAAGATCATATGCTACACCCTATTGTAACTCATGTAATATATGAAAAAGGAGTGCCATGAAGTTAATACTCACGTTCTTAGGTGGTTGCGCGGTCTCCCTTTATGCGACACCATTCAGGTGTAAAGATCCATCAGGTATGGGTACAACATGGAGTTATGAAGTGAGTACCAATTGCACATTGCTTGATGTTGTTGGTTCCACGCTCACTTGAGATCGACTTGCTTGAACCATGCTCATTTGAACTTGAATTTCCTAAACCTACAATTATTTGAGGACCTCTTGGACCTTCGTCACTACAAATTGGTACTACTCTTCAATGTGGCCCCAGATATCTTTCATCATGGACTTGAAAATATCTCCAATTTCATCAAGGTCCCCCTCAGTGAGGACCATGGCCTTTGGGACAACATAATTATCATAATTTTGCTTCTTACATGTGCCCCCCATACTTGTATTCTGTCACTATTTGAGAATGAAGGGAGAATCAACGTCCTTCGAGTCTACATAGGGGTCTTCGCTACTTGATCAGGTTCATTTGTATGCTACTCTTCTTCTTGCTCGCGCTCTGGTCCCTGTATGGCATTATTTTCTAGGTCTCTGGTCACGTTCTTCTTTTCCTTTTGCAAACTCTTTACTAGTCCCTGCTACACTCTCTTTACGAGTCCCTATTGTGCCCTCTATAATATCTGTTGGAAGGAGTTAGTGAGTTGACCACTTAAGGACTAGCTGGGCGATATGTCTTCGATGACCAGAAATGGAACTGTTGTCCATTTCGTCATCAAATTGCACCTTGTGCGGATGTTTACATGGTGGAAATTAGCCTTAAAATCAGCAATGCGCTAATATTCCATGAATATACTTGGTGAAAACCTTGGCTTCTGGTTAGTCACCATGCGCAAATCCATTTCAAATAATACCCAAAACATCTTATTTTCTATTATGTGGTCAGGGTCCTTTGTTGCCCATAGCGAGGTAAATCTGGCAGCCTCACACAACTCTGGATCCATCGTAGGGAACTATGAATCACGTGGTTTCCTCCAAGCTATCAGCATGATCAACAATAAGAGCCACGCGTAGTGGAATTATCTACCGTCCTCATACACTTTGCTATAATCATCTAGGAATTCTTGACACAGGTATTTTTCCCAATTGAATTAAACCCCCTTGCTAAACTACGTAGCCAAGGATACCACTGGAACTGACACTTCATATGCATGACACTTTCACATTACCTTTCTTGCCAAAATATGGGAATCAAACCATGCAACTTCATCTGAGATGGAAGTGATGGCATAACTCCTAGACTTTTTGACCAACTTGAAGTCACCTTTCATTTGATCTACGAGCTTTTTATCCTATGACTTCCCCACAAAAGCATCTATGGGGTTCACTCCTTGATAGGGCAGCGCTGTGATTCTTTATATCAACATGTCGTCAATTGGGATGGGCTCTCCCATCCAAAGACACACATCATGGACCAACGCCAACAACTAGCACACACAAATAATGTTAATTATGCTTCAACTAAAATGTGGGACATCCAACATGTTTATACATCCTACGTGCTCTATACCAAAGGCCTATTTCATTGGTTGAATTCTAGTGAAGCCCACCTCCTCATAGTATACTGCCTTAAAATACTTGTTGGGTTCCAACTGTGGAAATTTTTCAAGGTCGCCCAAATCCCAATCTTCCATCTTTAGATATGGTACCTAGGCCAAACATTCACCCTTAATAGGTACTTTCTCTAGTAGAAATGGTGTGAATACCTTGAATTTGATAGATTCTGTATCCTTAATCACTTTGGATGTAGGGTTCCACAGTGGCTTATATGCCAGCAATCGAGAAATTAGATTTGTGCCTTTTGCACTAATATCCTCAAACCCTTCATGCAACTCTTCCTCGTCCAAGTCCTAAGGCTCCATTGTATGCCTTTTTTATCCATTTTTCCCTTATGTCTTTGCTCGGTTGGAGCCTTCCATGGCGATTGCTGAACCAGGGTCTGTTGCAGTTTCTTCTGTTTTTTCTCACCTGCCGCGGAGGCATTAGGATTTAGTCTCGGTGACCTCGGTGTTGTAGCATGGATTGGTGGTGCTGCAGTCATGATGTTTCCTAACCCTCTCTTTAAGAACTCTTGCTCAACTTCCTCCCAACTCAGGCAACCATGGCATCCAGCAACACACTCGGCTCTTTAAGCACAAAAACACATAGCAATTTCTCACGAGGCAAAGTGTCCACATGTGGAGTTGGGTGTGATATTTATAACCCAATTCAATTTATAAATATCTGTACCCTCTCAGTTCTTCCTCATAAATGTGAATTTGGCAACATATTTTCCCATATTTGTGACTTAAATGCATTTCACGTGCTCCTTTTAATGGAGAATTCCCTGTCTAATCAATTGTAGATGTTCCAACGGTCACTTTCTGGGCAAGATGCGTGGGACCCTTCCTTATGGAGAAACTGCCTCATCACAACTTCCACTTGTTCCATCTTCCAAAACATCACGCAACACTCCTTATTCTATAAAATTTTTCCTCAGCAGAGTAGTTTATAATCCTACAATCTCTTCCAACTGGAAGAAGAACTAAGACTTTCCCACGGTCATGTAGTCATTACATAGGGGTGGGATTTTCCCTAAAAACTTTCAATCTGCTCCCATTAATCCTACTAGGAAATACTTCCCCATTTAGGTTCGCGAGCTGAACTGCGCCATCATCTGAAATATCCTTAATTACATATGGTCCTAGCCAATGCATTTGAAACTCCCTTGGAAAATTGGTAAACTTGCTGTCAAACATTAGGACCAAATCACCATTCTTGAAAGTGCAATGCTTAATGTGACAATAATGCCACACCTTTTCTCTAGCTTTCTGTACCTACTGATGAAATCCAACAAAAAATCAGTCTTCCTCTAACGCAAGTAGCTGTGCTAGGCGTTACTCCATTACATCCCGATTTTCCATCTCGCTCACTACTGTGATCCTTAGGCTGGGTACTATGTATTCCATCGACATCACTAATTCTTATCCATAAACTAGTTGAAATGGTGTTTTCCAATTCAATTTCTTACAGGTTGTCCTATATGCCTATAGAACTGTTGGTATACGCACATCCCAATCATTCCTATTAACATTGTAAATTTTTGTTAGGGAATTCTCCAAGATCTTGTTGAAAGCCTCGATAGTTCCATTTTCCTGGGGATGATATGGTGTACTCTTTTGATGGTACATCTGAAATTATTCTCTTAAATATGTAATTGTCTCATTCAAAAAATTTGAATCTCTGTCACTCATCAGAATGTTCGGGCATCCAAACCTTGATAGAATATATTCAATTATGAACTTCGCAGAAGTGTTACGATGTAATCCTTCACAAGCTGTGCCTTGGCTCACCATGTTAAATACTCTGTCACAATGATAATATAACATGTTCCCATCTTCTTCCCTGGTGGTTGAATAAGTCCAACGAAGTAAATTTCCTATTTACCAAATGCTTGTAGTGTGACTTGTGGATTTAATGGAAATTCGTCCCTTTGCGATGGCCTTCCGATCCTTTGACACACATCGTACACACTATGGTATTCCTTAGAATCTTTTTTTACTATAGGCCACCATAAGCTTGCTTGTAGGATATTCAACGTAGTTTCGTTTCCTGCATATTGTCCTCCAGTGGCACCACCATGTGCTTTAGCTAGAATACTGTGTCTTTCATATTTAGGTAGATATCAACCTAGAACTTCATCTGACCCCATCTTATATAGTTTCCCTGCAATCATGGAAAAATATATAGCCCTAACAACTAATTCCTTCTTCTGCTATGTCGTATAACCTTCAGGAGCTACGACAGTAGATAAAAATTGAATAATGTATGCAAAGTACTCATCCACAACCCTAACAACAAAGATTTGCGCGTCAAGCAATCCTTCATCAATATTTGTAGGCTCTTTGCCATTTTCGATCTGACAGAGGTGGTCCAGTCCAACATTTAATCTCCAAGGCTTCACTATCACTTCAAAATCATATTCCTTGAAAAGGAGAAACCATTTATAGATTCTCCCCTCCTAATACAAGCTTATTTACTAGGTACTTCAAAGAAGAATGGTCCGTTTACATCTTAAAGTGTGCACTTATCAGATAATGCATGAATGTTTGTAGTGCATAAACCATGGCCAATCCTTTGCGCTTTTTCGTTGAATAGTTATTCTTCGCCTTAGATAGTCTTCAACTAGCAAAGGCAATCAGATGATCAATATCTCCTACCCATGGTTGAGTTACAATGGCTCCCAACGCTATACAAGACACATCCACATGCACATGAAATTCCTTTTTCCAATTTTAGAATACTAGGATTGGTGCCATAACCATCTTTTCCTTCAGAATATCTAAGCTCTTCTGATAGTCATCATCCCATAAAAACGTAGCATCCTTCTTCACAAACTTCTCCATGGGTGAAATGATATGCATGTATGCCTTAATAAACTGCTTATAGTACCCAATATGACCCAATGTCATGTGTAGCTGCTTTACATTCCTAGGGGGCTCCAAATTGTTAATTACTGCAATCTTAGTAGGGTCTACCATCAATCCCTGCTTACAGATAACATGGCTTAATAATATTCCATAAGGTACACAAAAAATTCATTTCTTCAAGTTCAAGTAGATCTTATACTTCCTACATGTATCCAACATTAGGCGCAGACTAGAGACATGTTTCTTGACCAACCCAAACACTATCCAATCATCGAAGTAGACTTCCAAAAATTTATGAATGAATTCCTTGAATGCTGCGACTACCACCCTTGAAAATATAGTAGGAGAATTTTTTAGTTTGAAAGGCATGACTATATATTGGAATGATCCCCATTTTGTAGTGAAGGTAGTCTTGCTTCTATCCTCTGGTGCAATCTTAATTTGGTGATATCCCAAAAATCCATATATAAATGAATAAGCTTCCTATTTGCCAACATTCTCGAGAACTTCATCTAGAAATGATGTAGGGAATCGGTCATGTACACATGCATCATTCAACTTCCATAGATCTATGTAGATCCTGATATCAACCTTCATTTTCTTCCCCTGGACCACCATAGGACTGACCCATTCAAAATATTCTACAGGCTCAATTGTTCCTACTGCAACATCTTATCAAGTTCCTATCTTACCTTTTCCTTGTATTTGGGATTCAACCAATATGGGCACTACTTAACTAGCTTCACATCAGGTTTAAAATTGATCTTCATCATACCCAAATATCCTACTATCCCTTTCAAGTCAGAGAACTTAATTGGAAATAAATCCTGGTATTCATGTAATAATTCAATGACTTTATCCACCATGTTTTCATCCCAATAGTCACCAATGTGCACAAATTTTGGTTATGCTTCTGAGCCAATGTTTACCTATTTTGTGTGCACCAGTTGAGAAATATCAGGGATCTCCACATTAGGTCCACCAACTTTGTGCTATCCCTCTGACTCAGGGATGTCAATATTCTATGAATCCTCATCACCTTCTTCTGTCGTGACATTGTAACATTCTAAAGCGTGATGTAGCTGCATACTCTAGTCAGGTTGTACCCAAGTGATAGGATCTACATGCATTTGGAAGATTTCTACTTTAATCTCTTGAAGTGCTTCATCAATGCATTCGAACCCATCTTCGAAACTAAATGTTAGCAAGAAAATTTCCTTTATCTCATCCCAATCAGTAGTCCCAGTTCTTTGGACTAGTAATATTGGATACATGGACTAGTAAATACTAGTTCATGTTGGATATTGTCCTTTAAAATCAGTATGCACACATCAATCCTATGCTCCTCTGGGATATTTTTTACCCTTATGTTCAATTTTTGTAACTCCTCAATGTGCTCCATTATTGAACCCTTTTGTTTGAGACTTATAAATTGGCTAAAAAAAGTGTTGCTTTTTGTAGCCTCATAATGTGCTATCAATTCTTCCATAAAAATTGCCCAAGTGATAATTTGTTTACAAGAGAAAAGCCATTAATACCATACAAACTGATTTGGTTCCAAATATAAAGTTGCAATACGTACCTTTTGTGTGTTTTGCACATTATTGAGATCAAAAAATTGCTCCATATGTAATATCCATGTTGCAAGATCCTTGCCATCAAACTTCCTCATATCAATTTTTGGAATATGGTGGGTCTTCGATCCAACATTAGAGTCTATGAAATCATGATTCAAATTTCTTTTGTTCTCATCATGATTTTCCTTTACTACCCTTTCACCATTAGTGACCATTTCATGTAGTAACTTATTCAAATTTATCTTCAATTCTTCCATCTTATCATCCATGCCATCCATTTTAATATCGATGCCATTCATCTTAGCGTCCATGCCATTAATCTTAGCTTCCATGCCATCCATCTTAGCTTCTATGCCTTTCTTTAAACAATCCATCCTAGCTTCTACACCTATCTTTAAACCATCCATCTTAGCTTCTACATCTTTCTTTAACCATCCATCTTAGATTCTGTTACTTTTTGTGCAAGTGACACTTCTTGCACTTGGTCTCGTAATTTTGATATATCATATTGCATTTCTTCCTCTTCTTCATGAGTCATGCTAGAGCTTTTAGGTTGCTTACTAGGTGTTTGCATTTTATTTCCTCGGGGCATCAATTACCGATAATAATGCTTTACTATGCCCTTTGAATTCCTTCAAACTAATTTTTCAAACCAAGCTTAAGCAAAAATTTAAAAAAATACACACCTTTTTTCCCTTTGTAGGAGCTTGATATTGAATCTGATGTATATCTGTAATTTCGAATCATCCAGTTCTAAAATTGTGAACTAAGTAGCCCTCTATGTCCTCTTTCCAATGCCACCAGTCTGATCCAAATTGGATTCTCCAAGAAAGAGTTATGCACAATCTCCCAAGATGACTTGATTATAGACCTTTCCAGAAGATCGAACTTGTATGAAGTGCCACGTGTCACTTTTTCAACCTATAGCACTGAAAAATATATAAAAGAAACTACATTCCGTCCTCTTTCTATACCTTCTTATAGAATTTCAATCTGATGCTTAGAGAGAAATTTATGATGATTTTTCTCAGGTCACCTATTTGGGATGTAATTCAGGGGTCTGCAAAAAGACCAACTTCCACAGATCATATCTCTGTAAATATAGCGCAAAGAAATTTGAAATTCAAACCCAAGGCTCAGTGCGATATCTTCTCAAATGGGTTTTTTTTTAGCTTCTGAAACATCGCAAAAAAAAAGTTATAGCGAAAATGCCACGATGACCTATTTGGAGCAGCGAAACCCTAGAATCCAAAGCTCTGATACCAAATGTTATGAAACCAACTCAAGAAAAGATAGAAAAGATAGATCAACGCCATAGAATTCACCCTCTTTGAGGGGGAAACCTCCTTTACATTACATAAATGAATAATTCTTGGATGATTCAAATGACAAAACCTCCTTTCTATATATAGGAGTCTATGGAGTCACAATATAACCCAGCCGACCTAACAATAATATAAATCCACAAAAATAACAATAGAGGGATTCTATGGGGCACAATAATAAAAATATGGGGACAATAGGGGCTCAAAAATATTAATAAGGGATACAACTACAATAGTAATGGGGTAATCACTAGTATTATAAGGACCTAACACCGACATGCTTGTCATACAAGAAGTATCATAACATCTCTCCATAAGGTTGTCAACAACTTTTCACAGGAAGAAAAAAGCACCATGACCCACTCTTCCTTTGCAATTTGGATTATACGAGATAAAGGACTTGAAAGTCGCAGATGTTGAGGGAAAGGAAATAGTCAAGTCTTCATTTGGTACTGAGGACTTTAATCAGTATGATCTTTGTGGTATCTACAAAGACTATTGTGTGAGAGCTTATTTTTTGTGGATCAGCGAAGTATTCCATTAGTTAGAGGAGGACTCATGGAGGAATTGCTACAATGCCTCCAAACTCTGTGAGTTGATCATTAAAGCAAGGACTTCATAGGCTACTCCAAAGATGGCAGCAATTCTGAAAATAACAACAGAAGTTAGCAATCCCATGCAGGACAAGGGAAATAGGAAGATTTTCGACAATCCAGAGAGAGAACAAAGTTACAAGATGAAAGCATCTTTAGAAGCAGAAGCAAAGAGGAAGTAGAGGATACAAAGAGTAGAGTGGAGGAAGAGATAAAAGTAGAGGTTGCGGGATGCATAACTAAAAATGTAGGAGACAGAGAAGAAACTGAAGAAATAATAGGAGTTCAGAAGGAGGGAACAAGAAGAGAAGTGGAAGTAGGAGGAAGAATAAAGGTAAGGTGCAATGACAGAATAAAAAACCTCGATATATGTTGAAGAGAAGGAGAAAAACAAACTAGTAACTGAGGAGGAAGGTGAACAAATGTGAGATTGGGAGCTTGCTCAGTGGATTGAGAACTTCATTGAATTAACATGTATAGAGATGGAATAGGAGCGGAATAATGAAGATGTTGATCTAATGCCTAGTGTACCATAGGTCACCACTCAGTCTCCACCACCTCTAGCAGTAGAGCCAACATCGAGCGAGGAAGGGATGTTGTTCCCCTTAATGATGATCCAATAATGGATGTGTACAACATGTCATTTGATGAGTTCCATAACAGGATTGTACAAGCACAGAGAAAAAAATTTCCAACTGATCACACATCAGCTACATTCAATAGAGAAAGGGTGATAGTGGCAGACACTAGGAAGCATCAAATGCCATTTCTGAAGCCAACTTGGCCTTTTCTGGATCAACAATATCAAACATTCAATATTTGACGGTCGAAATGAGCAATTGGCAAAGAACTTATAGGATGCCAGGAAAGAGCTAGAACAACTCAGTGCAGCAGCATATAGTGCAGTTTCCAAATAGGTTTACTTGGAGGAGATGAGAGCAATGATACTCGCTGAAGTATCAACAATTGGAGAAACCATGTTGAAGCTCTATGAGGGGTTTGTGACCGTACATAAAGAATTTGTCTATTTTCATGGTCCACAGCAGCAAACAAAAGCATTTTTTTAAGAATCTCAAGAACATACAAGTTGTCATTACTTATGTGAAAGAGTGGACAATGCAATACAAAGGGGAACCACTTGACTTAGTGAAGAAACTGAAGCCACAGGAAGAGTTGGAGAAAGTTATGAGCCTTGGTATTGCAACAATAATGTTGCAACTCCCAAGGCTACCAACTTTGAATTATGAATCTGGGGTTCATACAAACTTAAGAGGTATCAACACTATATGTGCAGCAGACAATGTGTCCTTCCTTTGTTGCCATGATGTAATGGAGTGCATGTACTGAAATAAAACCCTAAACTAATTGCATAAAATGAACTGAAATGGAAACCCTAACCTATTGCAAGAAATAAAGTGCAAGGAAAGAAACATATTCTAATTACATAAAGATCATGAACTAAATGGAAAAGAAACCTAACTTAACCCTATTTATCACATGTGGTGATTTAAAATAAATGAGCATGGAATCTAATCTAGAGAGTGCTAACTTCTATGTGCATGAATAAATATAAAATAACTTTTTCCTTTTTATCTTTTTCCTTGAAAAATGTAAATGTTAATCTTGCTTGGTTCTTTGGCAGGGGAGACAGGTGTGGAGGAAAAGAGGTACAATGGTTTAGATGGCTTGGAGGGAAAGTAGAGACCTAATCCTAGCTTCTAGTAATGATTTCTCTCAATTTGGGTTCAAAACAGGCCACAACAAGTTTTCCTATAGGATGTCTACAGGAAGTACTAGTTCCTATAGGATGCCTACAGGATCCCCTGTTTTATTACAAAAAGAAATCTTAAATCTTAGGAAGTGCTCCAGAAGGTGGAATGGAGCTTGGGAAAGGTGGATAATGGAAGAATAAGGCATGGAGGTGGTGGACACTACCCAGAACTCAAGCAAGGTCTTCAAGATGGGTAGATTTGCTCCATGGAAATGACAATTTTTGCTTATAAAACAAGAATTCAAATTGAGACTTTAGTGGATTTTGGCGACATGGGTGGATGAGGAGAACGAGGTGAGGTCTCCCTGCAACAACACACATTATTGTCTACATCTATCCACGAATTCATCTATACATGGGAAATATTTATTAAATAATGAAAAATTACTAGTCTAAAAATCATAAATTCGAGAACTAATGAGCTAGTAAATCTATCAAATTCCTAACCTAATCAAGTGAAAATACAATGGGGTAAATTTTGTTATTAAATAGAATTTTTTTTGTGATCTAATGCAAGTGGAACCAACTTGATTGAAGCTCATTAGCATGCTCTAAAAAATAGCATAAATTTATTGTTCTTCGCTATAAAGGAGTTCCAAAAATCTAGATTTGGGAATAAGGAGACTAATCCAAATAGCTCAATGATTACTGTGACCTTCCAAATATTTTCCAAGGATGAAATGATACTTGTGATCCTGAAAAAGAACTTACATCAACCATTTAACCCAGTCTTACAACAATAAATCATTAATACTAAATGAAGAAATGGAAATAAATAAGAGCAAGTGATGCATGTGAATAAGAAGTGAAAAGAAGAAAAGAAAATGATACAAAAGGGCTCTGAGACTCATGGGATGGCCAAGCCCAAGGAAACTCAGAGACCTATGGAGTAGAACAATATTTAGAAGCTTAACATGACACCAATCTTCATTATTTTCATCAATACAATTACATACCTGCAAGAAAATACAATGGAGCTACAAAAATCTGAGTTCTCTCCATAAGAAGACTAATAAAAATCTCTCTCCTAGAGGAAAATTTGACTTGGTACTTATAAAAAATGATTAGGAATCTGAAAGGAGGAATATTTACCCAACAAAATCCCTTGATTAGTGGATTTGACAAAGTGGGTTCAGACCAAGGTTGTCAAGGTAGCAATAGAGGATAAAGTGGCTAAGTTCTTAAGGGATAATGTATTCTACAAATTTGGGTACCCTATAGAACTAGTCACCGATCAGGGAGCTCAATTCACATCACATATGATCTAAAATTTGTTAAGGCAACATGGGAAAAAGAACAGAAAACATACTTCCTATCATCCTCGGGCCAATGGAAAAGTAGAGGTCACCAATAAAGAATTAGAAGGCTTCCTCACCAAGGTTGTGAGTAGCAGTAGAAAGGATTAGGCAGGGATATTATTGGAGGCCACTTGGGCCTACAATACAACTTGGAAGATAACTACTGGTTTCACTCCTTATGACTTGGTCTATGGAAAGAAGTTGGCTCTGCTCTCCATTGAGTTTGAATACAACACCTTGATAATGGCAGCACATTTGGATTTGGATGTTACAAAGGCACAACAAGAGAGGTTGCTCCAGCTGAATGGTCTGAATGAATTCAGAATGCAGCCCCTCCTACACTAAAGTTATCCAAGTACAGAGGAAGGTTTTGAATGACAATAACATCAAGGACAAGGTTTTTCAAGAAGGGGATTGGGCTTTGCTATATGAATCCAGGTCCAAGGACTTCAAAGGAAAATTAATGACAAGGTGGTTAGGCCCATACCTAATAGAGAAGCACCCTGACATTGGAGTTTTCCAAATCAGGACCATTGATGAGGAAGGTATTCCTTTGCTTGTCAATGGATATAGATTGAAGGCTTACAAAAGACCTATTGTTTGGTCAATTCAATGTCCTTGAATTGGTAATCATAAAATGTCAACCAGGGTGCATAGACTGATCAAGTATAGGTGCAAAATATGTGCTTAGAAGTTATTCATTAGGTCATTATGTATTTCTTAAGATCTAAACTAAAGATGGGTGTGGTGTTTTTCAATTGTATTAGTGTCGTAATTCTTAGGGATGTTGATTAAGTTTCTTAGGAATTAATCTCTATCCAACTATTTTGTAGATGATGTGAGAGTGATTTTACTTATGTTAGATTGTCTGGAATTTTTTATCTTAAATCTCTATGTTGCATCTCCTAATTCTCTAAGTGAAAAAAGAAACCTATTCTATCAGCTATGAAGGAATACTGTTAAACTTAATTTTTTTAGGAGAGTTCTTCTCGCTTGTTCAATTTCTACTCAAACAAAGTAACCCAAGCAACATCTATATTGCGAATTGAACACACTACAATTATGTTGGATAATAAGCAAAGGAAAGAATTGTGTAGTACTAGGTATAAAGAAAATTAGATAACAGTTTAAGCTAGGTATAAAGAAAATTAAAGTTCTTATGCAGATAACAATTTGCTCGCGAGATCATTATGCATCACTGTCACACAAAACAGAGCAATTGAAGAACTAAAGGAAATCAAATTGTATTTGATTAAAACCTACCATTGTTTGTAGGGGCCCTCCACATAACAATTCAGAGCTTCAAATCAACACAACGCTTACACACAAAAACCAATTCTATTCACACGAAATTCACAAACTGTTCATAAACATATCATTCGGCGTGCACCCCAAATAATAGTGCAGCCATTAGCCTTATAGCAGGTCTCTTGGCATAACTATATGAAGATTTCAAGCCTGTTATCTCTAACCTATCTAAATTTATATCACTAAACCGTTGTTTTGATATTCTGAAAGCAAAACGATAAGGTTTCAACTGATCTCAGGTTTTGTTATGTGTTAATCAGGCGGTTGACTTGGAGTTTGACCTCAATCTCCTGTGCTTATTTTAGCAAATAGTTTTAGGTGGATAGGAAGGTATCCATGAGGAAGTTATCCTCTATCCATCCACACCTTTCATTTCTGACCTGGAACTCTGGAACCTTGTGAACAATTAAGACAGCTACCGAAACCTAGATTAGCTGCGGAAACAAGCTGATTTGCTGATTTAGTAGCCAATTGAAAATTTAATAAAACAATAGGGTATACAGTTAAATATGAACAAGAAAACATACTATTGCATACCTTCATCAAAACCTGGTATATATGGCTTTATTTGAGTGATAAATATATATGAAAAAGAAAGGATCATTAGACAAAAAGGATGTCATGGTAAGACAAGCTTCAAACTCTACATTCCCCTGGACTGGAGATGTTGTATGTCCTCATACACTTCTTCCTTGTCTTTTTCTTGTGTCTCTTGTTTTTCATCTCCCTGTTTCATTGTTTTCTTCTTTTTGGCAGAGATTGGCATTCTAGGCTTCCTCATTAGAATTTTGTACTTTAAACTGATTATCTCTCTCTGGATAATTCTATTCTCTTTCTTTAGCTTCTTCTTTTTCTTATACCACAAGCTTAGATGTGGGATTAGATTATTACTCTTGGCAATTTGTATCTCACTCTGTGACTTCAGGGCTTAATTTTCATTTTTAAGATACCGATTCAGTGTTTCTAGTTCAAATATTTCCTACTTCAAGATGTTTGAGGTCGATTGTTCATTCACCTGGTTACTTCCTTCTCTAGGGCTCTGTATTGTTTCCTTTTTTGTTGTCGCCTTCTTTTCTAGTGACTCTATGTAGTCATATATTTCCTACTGTGCAGGGTCAATTCCCGGACTATGTATCGGGCTTCCTAGAGGTGAGCTGTAACGTTGTGGTGATGATTTTGGTGACCTTTTTGGAGAATTCCCAGGGCTTTCAATTGGATCATCCTCTATTGGCTCATCCTCTGTTGGCTCAATCTCTATTGGAGTGTTCTCTGTTGGCTCAATCTCTGTTGGAGTGTTCTCTTTTGGCTCCTCTTCAGTTGGCTCCTTTTCATTTGGCTCATTTTCCTCAAGGTTAATGTATTCTATAGTTTTTGAGGTTGTTTCTGGAATCGTGCTCAACCTTGTGCCCCTTCTCAACCCTGGGGTTTGTGTTTTGTGCACTTTCCTCCTCTTATTCTCTGATTTTTCCTCTAGAGGAGAGGTTTTGGTTTGTGAGAATTCTTCTTTACTTGGGCTAGCTTTCTTTCTTCTAGGGTTTCCCCTTTTCATTCTCTGCAAAAATTTTACTATAGGCAACTCTTCTTCTATTACCTTTGTCTGAGTTTGAGGTGTCTGTTCCTTTATCATCTCTATGGTTCTTTTGCTTCCTTTGAGGGCCCTGCTGCTACTTGGCTTTTCTAGGGATTTTTCCTCAAAATGGTTCCTTATTAGGAAACTCTCCCAGTCATCCCCTATACTTCGGAGGTGAAATTCAACCTATATTTTTACTAGACCATGATGATACATGGTGTTTTCTATGCATTGAATTTTCTTTTGAACATTTATAGCCATTTTCCTAAGGCTATTAAAGAGAAAATAGGGAAGGTTCATCTGATGATCCTCAAGGAAGTGCATCATCATTCTAACATGATAAATACATTTGCCCAAACCTACCCTCACATGTGATAAACTTCTGAAGCACAAGTAATAAGTTTCTCCATTTGTTTTTAATAGCAATGCTTGGAATACATTTTTTGTAGACCATTGTGTCCATGTTTAGATTCTTGAGGAAAACCTTCCAATCCTTGTTGTCAATCCCTCTATTTTTAAACCATTTTTCTCCATGTCTTGGCAGCTTGGTGGCCTCAGCAGTCATAGACTTCGTTATTGTGAGTTTTATGTCCCCAATTTCAACCTCCATTCCATCGAATGAGTGGGAAAATGTCTTCGTTACCTCCTTGTGGAAGTCATTAAATTTCTCAATGAACTGTAGCCATTGTCTTCTTTGTAGCAGCTGCCTAGTTTGTGGGTACCCCTCTAGGAATTGCTTCCCTGTTGGCTCAGTTTGAACAATTGCCCCCATGCTAAAGGATGATTTTCCTCGAAGATTGGCTACCTTGACAAGAAAATGGGACTGGTAGAGTTTTCTAGCTAGAGGAAAGATGGAGTGGTTTTGAAAGATCAGAGGATTGTAGGAATAGGGAAGAACGGATGGGCTATCAAAAGGATTATGAGAATGAATTCGGTCATTAGACGCATTCAAACTTATGATTTGGTAATTAATTTGGTAGATTTGGCACAAGGTCATTACATGACTTTTAGAGTGGTGGCATATGATATTTAGTTAGGCGACCATTACCCTTAGATTATAATGATTACACTTTAGTACTATATCTTCTTACTCATACATGCTATATAACCTTCCCTTAATTGTTAAATTAAAGCAGCATGTACCTTTAATTTTCTGTTGTTAACCTTATTTTTGTCCTTTAATCTCCTACAGGTGCCTTGTTTTCAAATGTCCTTTAATCCAGATCACCAAGCATCCTTGTAGACTCCAAAATTATTAGGTTGCAGAAATTTTTTTAGCTGCGAAAAGTTGTTGTTTCTGTAGCTTAAGAGAAAGAAAGATTTGAGTAGATGAAATTTATTGTTTTTTTCCTTTTGAAAAGAAAATTTGAAGTGCCAACAAATTGGTTTTCACTTTAAATTTTCTGTATAAACATGCCAACAACATGTTGGTTTTCATGTTTACATAGTTTTTTTTTCATATTATTATATGTATATATATATGCTATATACACATATATTTATTATTTATTATATCTATATATATATATATATATATATATATATATATATATATATATATATATATATATATATATATATATATATATATATATAATATATTATATATAGATATATATATATATATATATATATATATTATTTGAAGAACAAACTGAATGAAAATTTCTAGAGGTGGAAAAGAAGAAGAATTCTTCTTGACCATCTTTAGTTCTAAATTATCCTGAAATATTTTAACAAATTCCTCTCTTGTTAATGGTTTCTAGTAAATCTTGAGTCGATGTCCATTTACTAATAGAGGAGTTCTTTCTTCACCAATAGTCTTGATTCTAAATGCACCATTGTTAAAGACATTCTCAACCTCACAAGTTCCAAGCCAATGGGTTTGGAATTTCCTTTGAAAATTTTTGAATTTTGAATCAAAGAGAAATGCCCAATCTCCCTAAAGAAACTTCCTTTCTTTAATGTACTTATCATGCCATCTTGACCTCTATTGTTGCACTAAGCTAGTCCTCTGGAAGGCCTCTTGTCTGATTTCATCGAGCTCATTTAATTGTGTCATCCTTTGCTTCTAGGCTTCTGACAAGTCAAGATCTAACTGAACTGTTATCTTATAGGTCTGGAACTGGAACTCTATTGGAAGTAAGACTTGCTTCCCATAAACAAGTTCATAGGGAGTATGTCCTGTAGTATTCCTCCATGTAGTCCTATAGGCCCATAAGGCTTCTAGAAGCTTTTCCACCTAGTCTTTCATGTGTAGATGTACAGTCTTTGTAAGGATAGCCTCGATCACCTTGTTTGTGGACTGAACTTGTCCATTGGCTTGTGGATGGTATGGAGTTGACTTCCGATGTTTTATGTTGTATTGGTCCACAAGCTTCTGCACTAGTCTGGATGTGAACTATGTCCCTTGATCTGTTACAATTTCTCTTGGAACACCAAAACAAGTAAAAATATCCTCAAAAATAAATGAAACTACAGTATTTTCAGTGACATAATCAATACATACCAAAATATACTTCTTTTTCTTTGAAGGTGGGTTGATTGGTCTAATAAAATCCAGTGCTCATTTTAACATATTCCTTGGTGTCCTTGAAAATGGAAGGCCAATAATATCCTAAAATCAGGATTCTGTAAGCAGTTCTCTTGTCAGAAAAATGTCCTCCACTTGGCTCATCATGAAAAGCTTTTAGTATCTCTGGTATTTCTTCCTCCCAAACACATATTCTGATGATGAGGTCTGATCCTGTCTTATATAATTCCTCATTTATCCATGAGTAGGATGTGCTATTGTGGACTATTCTTCCTTTTTCTCTAGGAGATAAATGAAATGGCATTTTTCCTGTGGCCAAATAGTTAGCAATATCTGCATACCAAGTTGATTTAGCAGATACTACAAAAAGATATTCATCGGGAAATTTATCTTCTACGGGTCAATCATTGTTTTCATTTTGCATTCTAGATAGAAAATCAGAAATTATGTTTTTGTTTTCCTGGCCTATCTAGAATGGTTATGTTGAATTCTAAAAGTAGGAACCATCTAGTTATTCTTCCATTAGTGACTGGCTTATTCATTAGGTATCTAAAGCTAGAATGGTCTGTGTGGACAAAGGTTTCATAGCCAGTTATATAATGGCATGAATTACAGCTAAGAATTCCTTCTCAGTTACAATATAATTTAACTCTGTCGGGGTTAAATTTTTACTAGTATAATAAATGGCATAAGGAGTGAGATGTTTTTGTCCTAAAACAGCTCCTAAGGCTGAATCTAAAGCATCTGTTGAGATATGGAAAGGCAAATTCCAGTTAGGTCCTTTTAAGATGGGTGCTTCAGAAATTCTCTTTTTCAGTGTTTAAGAGGCAACTTGGCATTCAGAATCCCAACTGAATTCACAGCCTTTGGTGAGTAATTTAAAGAGTGGGGATGCAATTTTTGTGAAGTGTTCTATAAATCTTATATAGTATCCGGTAAAACCGAGAAAACTTCTAACATCCTTTTAACAACTTGGCACTGATAACTTGTAAATGACTTCCACCTTAGATGAGTCTACCTTAATTCCATCTCCGAAAATATGGTGACCTAAAACAATTCCCTCGTTAAACATCATGAAACATTTTTCATGGCTTAATGAGATATTTGTTTCTCGGCATCTTATTAAGACCTTCTCTAGTTTTTCTAGTGCTTCATTGAAAGAATCCCCATAGATTGTGAAATCATCCATGTACACTTCCACACAAACATGGATAGGGTCAGAGAAATTTCCAAGGATTGCCCTTTGGAATGTTGCTAGAGCATTACATAACCCAAAGGGAAGTACCCAGTAAGCATAAGTTCCCTATGGACAAGTGAATGTGGTTTTATCCTGATCTTCAGGGGCCACTTGAATCTGGTTGTATCCATTGAACCCATCCAAGAAGGAAAAATATTTTTTCCCTACTAAAGTATCTAAGACTTGGTCTATGAAAGGTAAAGGAAAGTGGTCTTTTAATGTTGCTTTATTCAACTCCCTGTAATCGATGCATACTCTCTATTTTCCATTCTTTTCAGGGACAATTACTAGAGGTGAAACCCACTGACTATAAGATATTGGATAGATGAAATGTACATTTAATAATTTCTGCAGTTCTTCCTTAAGAATTTCTTTTAGATTTGGGTTCATTCTTCGCTGCAGTTGTCTAACTGGTCTTTCATTTTGTTCAATGTAGATATGATTTATGCAAGTTTTAGGATCAATCCCTCTCATGTCAATGTATTCCCATGCAAAAGTAGAAGAATGTTTTTGTAAAATTTCTATCAATTGTTTCTTTTGCATGTCTTCCAAGTTTTCACTGACATTTAAGGATTTTCCTGGAAAGATTTCTATCGAGGAATTCCCAAATTTTCCACGGACAGCAATGATACTTGTTTAGAGGAGAGATATTCATTTCGACTACGCTCATAATGTGAGGAAGATTCATTATTTTCTAGTAAATTTAAAATTTTGTCTTCCTTTTTTACTTGTTCACTGACAAAAATAGGTTGTATATCTTCTCCATCTTCTATCCATTCTTTAGTTTCTATATCTATTGTTGTTCTTGTTGGGCGTATAATGTAAATTTCTTTGTAGAATTTCCATCTGAGATAAACATATCACCTGACCTACAGCCGATAAAAGTGTCTGATGTAGCCAACCAAGGCCTTCCTAGAATTAATGGATGTCCTCCTAGATTGTTCTTGGGTGTTAAGGCCATGAAATCAACGAGATATTCCCAAGAATATAAATATACACAAACATACTCTAACACACCATCTGGTTTAGTAGCAAATCTATCTGCTAATTGCAATAAGGTTGGTGTGTATTGAAAGTTAGGAAGCCTAAGTGTGTCCATAACTTATTTGCTCATTATGTTTATGGATGTTCCTAGGTCAATCGGTGTGTTTGGTATTTCAATTCCATTGATGTGAATTTTTACAATGGGGCTTCTTGGGTCTAAATATTTTTGAATTTTCGTCTCCCCCATCATAATGTCTGCAATTTTTCTGACTAACTGAATTCTTTTAATATCTTTTCTTCTTCTCCCTGATCGTTGTGTTCTTAATTCCTTAATTGTTTTTGCAAAAATTGGTATTTCTTTTATGGCTTGTAATAAAGGAATCTTAATACAAACATTTCTCAATTCATCCAGCATATTGTAATCAGGCAAGATAATTTGTTTCTCTACTCCTTCATCGATTTCCAACCTTTCTGGGAAAGGTGGTTTAACTAATATTGAAGGTCGTTCTATGATAGGAACATCAATTGGAATTTCTTCTATTTGTTTAGTTTCTTTTTGAGGGGGAGAAGACTCCCCTTTTTCTGATTGACTTTTATGTTTTTGAAGATCAGATTTTGTTTTTTGAATGACAACAGGAGGGTTTTTTGGTAATACTCTTCCAGACCTTAATTAGACATTGTTTAGGTCTAGTGGGGTTATCACATAAGTTTGAGGATTCTGACCCTCCATGTTGTATATTGGTTTTTGTTGTATCTTATTATTAGGATTTTGAAGTGGTTGAGCGAGTAGTTGATTTGATTTTTGTGGAAATGGTAGGTAAAGTTGTGGGTTTTGATTTTGTACTGGGACTTGTGGCAATTGATTAGCTTGAGGAATTTAATTGGACGGGGTTAAGAATTGTGGTGAAAGGTAGGATGGCAAGTATCGTTGATATTGAGCATAGGTTCCATAAGGATTTTGCCATCCTTGATTCCAAGGTTGTGATTGTGGTAGAGCCCAAGGCTGCCAAGCTGAATTCCAATTACTTTGTGAAGACTGGGAAAATTGTTGTGGTCTAAATCCTTGTGATTGATTTGGTTGGAGGTTTTTCCATGGTCTTTTGGCTATAAAGTAGAGAGGGTCTACTGGTTCTAAGATTCCTTCATCATTGAATATAGCATTAAGACCTAGTAAGGATGGACATTCCTTTGTATCATGATTATCTGCACATATGACACGGGTTTCTATGGCTTTTGAGTCTAAGGGACATTCTCTTAGAGCATGTTTCTTCTGACAATTGGGACAGAAGATAGATAATGCAGCATTTTCGGAATACTACTTGTTTTTTATTTTAAGGGTGTCTATTTGTTCACTTAGACTACCTAAAATATCTATTTTAAAGGTGTCAAGCAGATTTCCTATTTCTGCGCTACTAATTGTCCCAGCTGCAGACTTGTTTATTCTTGATAAGAGAGGGTCTCTAGGACTCTTTCCAACTCTTGCTTTCCCCTTGAGATATGTACACATAAATCACAAATATATGCAAACGGTAGTTGGGAAACATCTCCTTTTCCAGTTAGGTTAAGGAGATCGATCCATTCATCTTTAACGGCTCTGCGTAAAAGTTATTTTAGGGTTTCTTCATCCAAATTATCCATTTTTTCTCTTTTAACATTATAAACAGACCTTTCTACCAAGTCTTCAATATTCTCATCTTCTTCTTGTGTCATTTTGAAGACTTCATCTTTAAGGTTACTAGGCATACAATAATCTCTATACTTGCCTAAGAAAGCCTCTTTAATATGTTCCCATGTTGTTATGGGATGCACTACTAGACTCATGAACCATTTTAATGTTGAGTCTTTTATTGTGGCAAGGAACAATTTCAACTTTTGAGCATCATGAAGATAGTCATATGATCTGCATAATACTTCAAATTCTAAGAGAAATGTCTCTGATCTTTGTTTCTTTTCCTGTGGAAATTAGGAAGAATTGAGGGTGATATATTTTTCATTATGAGGGTTGTATCTTCATCAAGAATAGGGAATCCCGAAGGATCTTGATTTCCTCTGCCTCTACCCCCTCCTCTACCTACCTCTTCCTCTTCCTCTACCTCCAATCCTATCTTCTTCGCCATGGACATTGTGTACTTCTCCTTCCCCTTATTCAGCCATGATAGATTCTTCGGAGCTAGGATAGTGTTCTTCTAATCTTTCTAGTTCCTCTATCAATGGTTGTTCAAAATAAGTTTCCAATTCCTCTTCTTCACTAGGAATTTCTAATTCTTCTCCCAAAATTTGTTCATCAATGGGGGATAGAAATATTACTCTTGTGGTTGGGGATGTATGATTTTCTTCAATTACAGCTTCAGTAGAAGAAGTAGGTGAAGTTCTGGATTGAATTTCTGATCTTGGGACTTTAGGAAGTCTTTGTTGACCTCTAAATAGAACTCGGGTTTGAGGAGGTGGTGTGGAATCTCAAAATCATGGTGGAGTGAGTGGATTTGTGGGAATTAAACTTCTTCTTCATCCTACAAATATACCCCTAGAGTCTCTATCCCTACGCATGTCATGTTTTAAATTAATGATGTTTTTTTTTTTACTTCTAATTGTACTTCCCCAGCAAGGGTGCCAAAATGTTTGGTCAATTCAATGTCCTTGAATTGGCAATCATAAATTGTCAACCAGGGTGCGTAAATTGATGAAGTTCAGGTGCACAATATGTGCTTATAATTTATTCATTAGGTTGTTATATATTTGTTAATATCTAAACTTAATATGAGGGTGGTGTTTGTCAATTGTATTAGTGTCGTAATTCTTAGGGATGTTGATTAAGTTCCCAAGGAATTAATCTTTATCCAATTAGTTTGTCGATGATGTGAGGGTGATTTTACTTATGTTAGATTGTTTGTAATTTTTGATCTTAATCTCTATGTTGCAGCTCTTAATTCTCTAAGTGCAAAAAGAAACCTATTCTATCAACTGTTGAACTCAATTGTTTTAGGAGAAGTATTCTCGCTTGTTCAATTTTTGCTCAAACAAAGTAACCCAAGCAACATCTATATTGTGAATTGAACACACTTCAATTATGTTGGATAATAAGAAAAGGAAAGAAATGTGCAGTACCAGGTATAAATCAAATTAGATAATAGTGTAAGATAGGTATAAAGCAAATTAAAGTTCTTATGCAAATAACAATTCATTGGCGAGATCATTATGCAGCATTGTCACACAAAACAGAGCAATTGAAGAATTAAAGGAAATCAGATTGTATTTGATTAAAACCTGCCACTGTTTGTATGGTCCCTCCACATAGCATTTCAGAGCTTCAAATCAACACAACACTTACACACAAAAACCAATTCTATTCACACAAAATTCACAAACTATTCATGAACATATCATTCAGCGCGCACCCCAAATAACAGTGCGACCATTAGCTTTATAGCAGGTCTCCTGGCATAATTGTACAAAGATTTCAAGCCTAATATCTCTAACCTATCTAAACTTATATCGCTAAACCATCATTTTGCTATTCCAAAAGCAAAACTATAAGGTCTCAACTAATCTTGGGTTCTGTTTTGCATTAATCTGGCAGTTGACTTGGAGTTTGACCGTGATCTCCTGTGCTTCTTTTAGCAAACAGTTTCAAGTGGTAGGAAGGTATCCATGAGGAAGTCATCCTCTATCCATCTGCACCTTTCGTTGCTAACTTGGAACTATGGAACCTTGTGAACAATGAAAGAAGCTACAGAAACCTGGATTAGCTGCGGAAACAAGCTGATTCAGTAGCCAATTGCAACTTCAATAAAAAAAATAGGGTATATAGTTAAATATGAACAAGAAAACATATTATTGCATACCTTCATCAAAACCTGGTAGATATGGCTTTATTTGAGTGATAAATATATATGAAAAATAGAGGATCATTAGGCAAAAAGGATGTCATGGTAGGACAATCTTCAGACTCTACACCTATATCCAAGGAAGAGTTCATCAACACCATTAGCAAGGAGGTAAATTTGATTGGAAATGTCCTAGCTTCCAAGTCACAGCATTCTTAAAAAGTGTTTTTATTTGTGAAAAAGGAAAAAGAAAAAAGAAAAAAAACAATAAGAGGCCTGGATGAAAACCTCCATGAGGCATCTGATGCCAACTCTTGGGTTGAAAACCTCATTGACGTAGCCCAGAAGCGAAAAAATAAAATAAATAAATAAATAAAAGATCCCTGGGTGAAAACCTCCCTTGAGGTTCCTAGGGAAGGTAGACAAGTTGAAAACATCTCTTGAGGCAGCTTGTGTGTCCCTTAAAAAAAACAAAAAAACAAAAGGAATACCATGATAGGGAACTCGAACCTGTCCATTAATAAATTATGTGATTTTGCAGGTTTTGAAGATAGTGGAAAATGTAGAGCTACAGGGACAACAAGCTCAAGTTTCATTCCATTTCCCCCACCATCCACTCCATACCATCCATTTCAACCATGCCGCTACCACTCTCATCCATCCTCGGGGTGCAAAAATCAATTTTTGCCATTCTCTGGTTTGCTACAGGATGCCTTGTAGCTGTTATAGGATGTCCTGAAATGCTACAGGAAAAGGGATCCGATAGAAAATTCTTTATGCATGGCATGTCCTCGGTTGATTAGGGTATATTCTCTTAATCCAACCACTCACCCATCATCCATGCATCCCTTATTAAAAAAAAAAAATCACCATCTCCCCATACCTAAGCTTTGTCTCATTCAAACAAAATAGGGAAATTTTCAAAGAATAATAATAATAATAATAATAACAGAGGGCATGTCCTCCATTTCCACAACCCTTCACTACTCCATCAAGCCTCTTCTATCATCCTCCAACCCCTACACTACTTCCCAGCATCCCTTTGAAGAAAAATCATTTGAAAAGAAAAAAAGGGGTTGCTACAGGATCTCCTATAGCAGCCTGTGCCTTCATTGCATCAAGCCTAAAATCTATTTTTATTCCCATCCAAGAGGAGGACTAGGTACCATCATCCATGGGCACCTTTCTCTTCCTAGCAAGACTCCAGAGCAGCAGCAGTAGCACCTGAGATATCAAGCACCTGCACATAGGAACAAAAACAAGCAGTCAGCTATATAGGAGCAAAAGGAAATACACAAACAAAAGGGAAAGGAAGCACTTCCCTGAGCATTAGTACAGAATTCCAACACTCTAACATACACTAATAAAGCAGTAGGTAGGCACAATTATGGTAACTTTTGAGCTCTTCCATAGGTATGAAATAATGAAAAATGTGTAAATGTCAAGGAAAGGTATTTTCTATAAGTTGGAGGTGGCCAGTTAACTTGGTCACCTTCAACTCGTGAAAAAAAAGTAATCATCAATCAACATGCTATGCAAAAGTGTCACATCAGTTGAAATCAGTTAAGAGGAAGGTTGAAATTAGTTAAGAGGAAGTGGGTGATGATTACAAGGAATAGGAGAATGATCAATCGAGGTGGGCCAATAGTCCAAATGAGGAAGACTCGTACCATCAATAGCCAGCACAGCACTCTGAGCCTTGACCACAAATAGCATAAAACCCAAACTTTCCTGCATTTTCCGCTTATTTCAAAACCAAGGAGATAGGAACCAGCTTGGGAAGCCATCAAAAAAGTCAAACCCTGCTCTGTAAATCCTACAGGAGGCAGCTACAGGAAACATCTACCGGACATGCAGAAGGCTACAAGAAGATACATGAAACACTACAATTCCACAAGAAGCCTATAAGGGTGCATGAATGGTTCCTAGGGTCAACTTGGTACTCAATTGTCATGATACTAGGCATTACATTGAGAACTAAGTGGTTTGTCTCTCCTCTGTCCAATATTTTCAAACTAGTACACTCTGAATTGTCTTAGTAATTATTATCAACCTGTGAATTAAAAAGAGTTTGGGGATATAAGAGTAAATAATTTTATGGCTATAAGGATTTGTATTAATTACAGTCATCAATTAAAGTTTAGCTCTCAGCTACTCCTGAATTCATACTAAATTTATCCCAGAAAACCTCCCACACCTAGCTGAAAATGGAGAAGAAAATGGGAGGGGGATTCAATAAGAGAGAGACCATAGATACATTGATAATTCACCTTCATCCCCCTGTGGTAGACATCTTTAGGAGGCATCACTAGTTAGGCTTCTTTGAGTTTCTCAAAGAATATGATGATGATATAACTTATGAATTTTCCATGGCTCTAAACTGTTAAGTAAGAACAAGTGCTACCACTATGGTGAGAGCATTATCCATTACCATCAATCCTGAGGTGATCAGCAGGGTAACAACACTTCCTCTGGGGGTCCAATGGAGAAAGGAAGACAAGGCAAGCGGTACCCTTGCTAAGAAAAATTTCTTCACCAAAGATGAGAAACCAATTGAAGACAAAAATGGAGTTAGAAGGGAGACCCTTCCCCATCCCTGGGATGAGGTAGCCTACCACATCCTCAAATTCATTTCTTACAAAGGAACTTTGTGTGTATTCTATGGCTATCAGTTTAGGTTTCTCCATGAATTTAGATTTCAAGCCAGATTTCCCATAACCCAAAGACACAGTGCGCCTTATTTTCTCCTACAATCCATCATAGAAATGAGCCAGAAGGTGAAAGAGGGAAAGCAACAACAATTAGCACACCATGGTCTCATCAAGATAATAGTGGAGGATGCTTTAAGTAAATCAAGAGTTCTTGTCCTCTAGTCCACATTCAGATATATGGATAGAGAAGCCTTCCTTGAGACCAAATTCCTTGCACTTGATGAGAACCCAACCTCAAGTGCTGAAGAGGAAGAAGTAGAATATGGAGGAAAAGAAGAGGTGGAGAAAATAGAGGGAGAACCACAGAAAGAGGAAGAGGTGGAGGAAGAACAAAATGAAGAAGAAGGGGAGATGTCTCCAAAGCAGCAAAGGTTGTCTCCTGAACCCACTGAAAAGGAGGCAGTTTTTTCCTAACTTCCTTAAGCACACCCATCAAATCCTAGAAGAAAAGGTAGAGGAAAACTCCCCTCTATTTCAAAACAAGGAAAATCACTAGGATTATACAAGGGAAGCCTCAAACACCCACGAGGACCCCTATTTTTATTGAAGAATCACTCAGAAAGAGAGAGGAGTTGAAACATATTGAATGGAAGGTTGAGGAAACCACATCTCCTGGAACCATCTCAAAGACTCCCATAACCTAAGTAAGGAAGCCTACCACCAGGGTAGCATCCTCTAAACATCGCAAGGCACCTGTCACACTCCAATAGAAAGGAAAAGGCATGCTATAGGAAACATAAGCAATGCTACAAGAAACATAGGAAAATCTACAACAAAGACAGAAAATGATATAGGAGGAGAAAAGGGGGCATAAAGAAGGAAAGGAGTAAACACAATAGGTACATGAGGAGAGAGATTTTCCAGAACGTCAAGAGCCTAGCCCACAGCCAAAGTTGATCTCCTATTACAAGTTCATTAAAGGAGGTGTAGTGATCCCATAGAAATTTGCAATCCCTCTCTTCTTTGAGCTTGAGGCAGAGAGAGGAAGGACACATAGGTGGATGCAAATTGTCAAATCTAAGAAAGTGGAATATGTGGGCCTTATGGAAGAAAGACTCATAGAAATGGGAAAGGAGTTGAGTGAGTTGAGGGATAAAGAATACAACATGAGAACATAGCTATAGGCAGAAAACAAATGGTTGAGGGCGAAATTACAAGAGAAGGAGACTCAATTGGCCACAATGGCAAACCTCTCCATGGAGTCACTGCAATGTAAACTTACATCCAAATCCTATGCAATTTTCATAAAATAATAATGGATGTAGTTCCAGATCAATACACTATCATAGAATGGGTACATGTCATTCAAGGACTATAAACAATTCATTGAGTTGTGTGACAATAATGGCATGGAAGACAGAGCCAAATTGGTTGTGTTCTACCTACACAATTTCACCCTAACTAACATGAATGTTTGGGACCCCAATGCAAAATTGGGATACTTTCATCTGATTGCCCTTGCATCATGGATAAGGAATGAGGAAGTCAGGGTCGAGGAGGTGAAAAGAGTATTGGAAAAGGAATAAAAGGAACCCCTCTACATCAAGGGAGATAAGATAAGTTTTATGGTTGTAATCAACAATCACAACATCATTTCCAATGATGCTATGCTAGCACCTAAATATCTTGCCACCCAAGAAAAATCCATCTGTCACTTTGAGTACACTCTCAGGATGTTGGAGATAGAGATAAAACATGCATGTCAAATATGGTGGAACCACACAGTCTCCAGATCATAGAATATCATACTCCTAAGATATTGAAAAATTCATTGGCAAGAACACCTATGTACAAGAGGGCCATGCAGAGATTGAAAATCAACTGGATTGGAATGAAGCTCAGTTTGCCTTTACTATTGGGTCTACAAGAAGGAAGGAAGGAAGAAGAGGAAAGGAAGCAATGGGAAGAGATAGAGAAAAATACAGGCTTCTACCCTCAAGAAGAGACACCATCTACAGAAGCTTGGGATGTCAGAGAGGCCACCAAGGCCATGAAGGACATGGATATAGATGACTAGGTTTCTCAGAGGATGAGAAACAACTTCAGTAGGGGGGTGATGATGAGGCCCATCAATAGGTAAATTATAAGGGTCACAATTCCATTCTCCAGCTTAGTAAATTGTATTTTCTCACATTTATCCATACATCTTGTTATAGTATGCTTAATGTGAGGGGAAAATATGTGTTACTACGTCATGTGTCCTAATGTGCGTTAAATGCATGAATTGGAGCAAGTTTGAGTTGATTTGGATGCGGGAACTTGGAGTGGACAAGCAAGAGAGATTCTAGGATGTGATCTCCCTCCTTAAGTACTCAAATCAGTCAAAGATCTCCCACTCTATCTCATTAGCTCGAGTTCACTAGTAGCCAAGCAGGCCAAGTTCATTGGCAGCCAAGCCAATTCAAGTGAAGGAAGAGTTAGACCCACCTATACTCGAGTTAGGAAACAAAGTATCCCTATTTTCTAGGGATTTGTTGGTAGATCCATTTTTGTATAAATAAGTAAGCTAGGGGACTCATTAGGATTCGAAGTTTTATTATAACCAAGAGGCCATTAAGTTGAAGCACATTTGATAGTTATTGTTGTTATGTATTTGACACTTTTTGATTGATAATGAGAAAATTTATTTTGATCCAGCACTAAGTTGACTCAGAGGGTTGAAACTCTTGGGTTAGGGCCCAAACCTAGTAGCAGAAGTTTCTCTCTTGTATTTGTATTCTTAGCTTAGAATGTTGATTAGTTGTTGAAGTTTATTCATGTTTCTTTTTAGCTTAGAAATTTGATTAAGTTGTTGCTTGTCCATGCTTCCATTAGGTTAAAGAGTAGATTATTGTTGCAGTACAGTGAAGGAAAATACATCAAAAATCTTGTGACAGTGACCCCTATCTCATCTCCCTCATGGGATCACGATTAGAGGACCCCACTCTCACAGCCCAAAAACAAAGTTTGTCAATCTTTCATTGCATAGATTAAGTTTCAATATTAGGTATATCGTTGTTTATGATTTCTTGGAAATATATAACAGTTGTTATTTTTCTTCTTAATATTGTTGTATCTTAGGAGGTATTCCATTTCATAGATCTAGTTCTTAGCAACAGTTAAGATCACATTTTCCAAATTCAACCCATCTTTTCCACATTGACATGTAATGATTTGTAAATGAAAAGAGAATCAAGTTTGATTCAAGGTTTGTTGATCTGCAGGTAGGTATTCCTCCTACCAACTCCATCTAGGCCTTCTCTACCTTCTGCTAATGCATGTTAGCCCATATTCTAAACCTCTATTTTTCATTCACCGTGAGCAAGTTGTCTTAGTCCAATCTAGCCTTCTTGGACTGTTGGGCTTGGCCAAGGGTGATGGACACCTTCCCCACACTATCACCGCTATCATTCACCCTTCAAACACTTAGTATCACCCTTATTTCACTCGAAAACCTCTCAACCAACTTCTTGTAGCAGTTCAAGGAATTCTGTAGTAGTTTAGGACATCTTGTAGCAGTTTCCTGTAGCAAACTTGTAGCAGCCTGTTTTGACCCTGTTTTGACCTAAAATGATAGCATAACCTAGTGTAGGAGTATGTTAACCCTAAGTTTTGAATCCATGAACAAAAGTGCCACCTAGACCAGTCCTTTCACTCCTTTCTCTCCTACAAGATCAGATAGCATTAGCTTTTATATTTATGCATTTAGCAATTAGAACTTTTATCTATTCTGCAAGTATGAAAGAGATAGTTAATGCATGCATGTTTGAATTCTGAAATGATAGAATAACCTTCAATTTTCAAGCGACCCTAGTAGCTAGATGATCAAGTGAAATATTGGCATAGTTTCCTTTCTACAAGTGATTTATGTCATTTCATAACTAGATGATTTAGGTTATTTCATAGCATTTACAAGTTGGCAGCTTTCATTTCCTAAATTGACAAGCATTTACAAGTTGGAATCTTTCATTTCTTAAATTGACAAGCATTTACTTTCTCTACACTAGAACTAGCCTTTATATTATGCTTTCAGTAGTCATACTCCTTTTAGTTCAATAGAGGAATGGTCTAGAACCCTATGGACAAGTGCCCCGGTTGAGAAGTGGCATGAGTAGAAAGATGCATCTGTTGTGTATATAGCACTGTCACCTCAAGTTTGTATGAAACCTCAGTTTGATAAATTAAAGCTAGTAGTCTTGGGAGTTGCATGATTCTTGCTGCAATACTAGGGCTCATCAGTATTATTCGACTGTCAACGGGAAGGTCATGCGGTCGACCCCCATCAACACCCAATTTTGAACATTTGATTGGAACTTAAATTTTAAATAAAGGTTTCAAGCCCAAAAGTTACATCCAACATCATTGGCATATGGGTAAAGTTGTTGGTTTTTTGGGCGAAGGTTATGGGTTCAACCCCTGTCGATGCCAAATTTAATGATTTTTTTGGAACAATAAACATTAAATATAAGCTCATTTGGTTCATTTCAAACAAATGGTTGTTGACCTAATGGTAACCTATTGGTTTGTTTTCAAATAGGTAAGGGGTTCAATCCATCCAATGTATTTTTCACCAACCACATGATTTGACCCCCCATAGCCATGTTGGGATTGCCACTTGGAAGCTCCTAATTGATCCATGTAACCAACCTAGATATCTGCCACATTTCCAAGCACATTGACACTAGTGCTACATCACTACCACATAATCCTCTTTCCATGTCATGTTGCCACATGTAACAATGTTACCAACTTAACGAGAAATTTACCGAGTTCTATTTTTTTGGAGGTCACATCAAATCATGATTTTTCATGCTAATTTTGAAAAGTGGTGATGCAACAGCGGCCTTTTTTCACTCCAATGTTAGCATTCAAATTTTTTTTTACTATGGAATTTAATACCAAATATCATGATTACGAAAGACATGAAAAACCACGTTGAAATGCAAAATTAGTGATGCAATGTCACATCTTTTTTTTTAGGGTCAAAATTAAAAAAAAAAAATCAATCATGCCATTAAATATAAAATATCATGACTATGAAACATATTGAAATGAAAAAGTGGTAATATAGAATCACCAACACCCCCCCGCTCCCCATCTTTCTTTAAGGTTAAAATTCAAATGTTTTTCAACCATGGCATTAAAGACCAAATATCATGACTGTGGAAACCCTAAAACTCAATACTTCAAATTTGTCTAGGTTTCTATTTTTTTACATGTTTGTTTTTAAGAGATTTTCAAAGTTGTCTCACTTATGTTTTATTTTATTTTAGTTTAGGGGTTAAAATTATAAATTAATTTACATTACAGCCTTAACCATTGGTGCCATAGGAAGTTATTACATTCCCTTGATAAACTAGTGACACTAACAGGGGAAGGCTCTATGGTTTTTCGGAGTTTTGAGACGACCCTGCAGTTATTCAAAGGGCACTGTGGATTGCAATGCTCCATGTGGTGTACAGTTTGTAGAAAGGTTTTGGTTAGTGATTTCTAAGGAAGTTATGGTGGATGATTCAGTTGTAGATAATGACAAGATGGATGACATGGTTGATTACTCAAAGGAACCTAGTGACTTGGATCCAATTTTCTCGACTTGGGACAAAAAACAAGCAAAGCGAACATTTAGAATCTAGATGGAAAGGTGGATGAAGGTCACACAACAATGGAGTAGCCTTGGTCCGATGTCCGGTAGGAGGAGCATAATAATGTCTTGCTAGGGTTTGAGCAATCAAGGGTTCAGGCAGTGCAACAAGCGATGAACTTTTAGAATTTTCAATGGAGTGAGGGTTTGACCTTGGAGGGATTGGAAATATTTGGACCCTTATCATGTGGTCAATTCCTAGACTTTCAGTCTCAACATTTGATAAACCCTTTCTCCTATGGACCTAAAGCACTAGAAGATATACCTTCTTCTTTTTAATCATATTTTCTAGCGAACAATGTAGATAAGGGAGAGGAATCAAGGGCATTAGTTGAACCCAAGTGCCTTTTGTTGAGATTGGTCTCACTCCCTACCCCTATTGATGGTTGAGTTCACAAGGAGGAAAACCCTAATCAGCAAGAAAGTTTTGAGAATGGATTGGTCATTATGTCTCCTCTTGTGGAAGGGGATAATACCCTAAAGGAGCCAGCTTTTAGAGGGGACTTACCTAGTCCAAGTAGAAAAAGAAAGAAGGGAAAGGAATCTAAAGTCTAAGAGGAAGACAGAAAGCTAGTTTTGGGAAAGGATGTCTCATCGTGTGAGGTCATGGATATGGTTGAAAGGGTGGTGGTTAGAAGGGCTTGTGGAAGGATTTTCTCATATGATCATTTGAGGAAATTGGTGGAAAAAGAATGGGTTGGTATTATGAGTTGTGGCCCAATGGTGAGAACCCTTTCACATGGATGGTTCATATTTGAATTTTTGTCGAGCGAAGTGATGAGTTGGGTTTTGAGTAAAAATTGGAGTATCGACTCCACCCCTATTATACTAAAAAGGTGGCACCCTATGTTTAATGCTAGTAGAGAGAAGGTTTATTTGGTGCCTATTTGGGTGAGGATTTTGGGGCTTCCTCTTCATTTATGGACCTAGGACATCTTCAAGAGAATAGGTAAAAAATTGGGCACTTTTTTAGAAGATGATATGTAGTTTTTGGAAACAGTCAGGAAGGAAACTGCATGAATCCTGATGACCCTGAATCCAAGAGAAGGTTTTTTGGACGAGATGGAAATTTCTCTAGAGGCTTATCACACTATCATATTTTAGATTATGTGTTAAACATGCATGGGAAACATAAAATAGGAAAGATAAATCATGTGAGTACATTTTTTATTAACAGGAGATATACATTTATAGTACATTGTTGTGACCGTTTGGATTCACATCCCAAGGTCTCTTGGACTCCTTTTATCCATTCAGCTTCCACACTAACCCATTGAGGATTAGGTGTCCAACATTCCCCCCCTTAATCCGAAGGGTTATGTATGAGTCCAAGAAGAGAGCTGTAATACAAAATGTGCAAAAATGCAGGGCAGCACTAGGCTGAATGTGCTCTATGAAATGTTGGTATAAAGGGTGGTGGTTTAAGGATGACCACCAACACTGGAATGCTTAGTGTAGTTCCCGGAACTCTTCCAAAACTGGCAAGAAACTGAAGTCTTCTGCTAGAGGAGGTGCTCCTATTGTTTTGAAGAGGGAAACCTTCAACCAATAAAGGGAGGTCTCACCCCGCATAAAAGGGAGAACTTCAACCTAAAAAGGGAAGTCTCAGCCTGTGATGGTTTAAGGATGACCAACAACTCTGGAATGCTTAATGCAATTCCTGGAACTCTTCCAAAACTGGCAAGAAGCTGGAGTCTTCTGCTAGAGGAAGTGTTCTCAATTCTGTTCCTGGAATTCTTCCAAAGCTGGCAAGAAGCTAAAGTCTTCTGCTAGAGGAAGTGTCCCAGATTGCCAACTAAAGGCATGCTCACGAGCATCTTTGTCTCTGGCTACAACTCTGAAACTGGTGTGGCAGGTTGTGGCTCAGGCTCGCTTGATGTGGCTTTGAAGCTTGTAGATGACCATCATTTCCCCCCCTATTAGATACAGGGTGAGAGGATGGAGAAAACTCAACTGCAAGATTGTTCAATATTCTAGAACAAGTTCTGACATGTGTTTGGAATATCTTCTTGGCTGTTGATGCCCATTGCCAAGAAGCGATCCATCCAAGATGAATCTTTGTTCTTGCAGGACGTTTGTTGTTGAAGCATCTGTGTGAAGAATGGGTGGTTTTACGACAGTGATTACATGGATGAAGATCAAAACAGTGATCTTTCAAATGGCCAACTCGGTCACAGTGTTGGCATTTCATGATCTGTTGTTGTTGTTGTTGTTGTGGAAGAGAGGCAGAGTCTGGCACAGCTGGAGGTGAACTGTCCTGAATAAATCCAGCACTCTGAAACTGAATCGGCTTTGAGTAGTCTGGGATATGAAAGGACAATTCCTTGTCATATCCAAGACCGGTTCTGTGCTTGTTGTGGTCAAGCTGTTCCCAAGGTCTGATGATGGGCTTGGGAAGTGCAGACTGAGTTTCTGCATCTGCATGTACAACTGCTGCTTTATTTGAATGAATTGTAACATTATTGACTTGTTGCTGATGGGTGGTTGTCTCAATGTTCTGAACAAAAATAGGTTCAGAATGATGTCTATTTTGATGTAGCTCTTCTTGCTGTAGTTGTGATTCAAGTTGTAAAAAATCTATCTTTTCCTGTGCATTTTGTAGACAGACCTGAATATCTATGAGTGAAACTTTGCTGACTTTTAATGTATCATGAGTAGTAGATGACATTAGAGTTTTGAGGAACTCTAATACTTCACTGATTCTAGCCATTTTTTCTTCAATGTCAGATTTACACCTTACAACTACTATTCAGTGCAGAAAAGTAATACCTACTCACAGCACGCAGCAATATCCTTTATACATGTGCAGCAAATGATCAGAGTTCAACCAGCAAGCACCGATTACAATCCATTACATGAAAATAAGAGTTTACTCATGACCAGCATTATGTTCTGACAAAACAATCGACAAAACTTTTCTCCATAAAATACTACAATCATCCCACCAAACTCTTTATGCAGCAGTTGAAGCAAGGAATTAATGCACTATAATGAATTTTAAATACAAAGCCACACTGGGGCAGCAGCAACTGCAAACTTGCTTGAATCCTTCAAATAATCCTTCACTTTCTCGGCCAGTGGAAAAGAGTATTCAAGTTCAATAGTGACTGTAAACATTCATGATAACATGTGGAACAGCTACAATTGTGGGATTATAGGTTCCCAGAGAAATAATCTTATGTGGAACAATGCAGATATATAAACCAAGTCAACATTGCAATTTCAAGGGTTTCATAGTAGCACATCCATATGAACATGCGTCTTGGCCTATGCTCAATCAGTACCTCAATGTCTGGCAAATTTCTACCACTGGAAATCTCAATTAATATGTGGATGCTTACCTTTCAATTCCTGGCAAATTCACATTTTATCATTTGCATGCGGAAGCTTTATCAAACACCTGTTCACATATTTCATGGTTCCTGAAAACTCAATAAAAATCAATCACTGTATGTGAAGTTTCCTTCATCCTCATTCAATCAATCCCATCAACTTCGAATGCTCTCATAATTCAAATCCATTACCACAATTATATTTACATATGCTGGATTCAATCAAAATCTTGGAATTTCACTCACTCTGGGCCATTATCTATATGGTTTCTATTTCACATTAAATTGCACAAAGTTTTGTCTCAACCAAACCTCAATACAATAGCCTTTTAGTGATCTTTCAGCGCCTTCGTTTAATAACTTTGTCGTGGATATTACATCCCAATTGTGCGCTGTCTTATAAAGATTGAACCCAAACGCAGAGACCCTTCCACGTTAGTTCAACGCATATGCAAGCTGTACAAATACAAATTCTGATATAACGCACAGCGTTAACTCCACAACGTTAATACTCAAACAGTTTTAATATTATTCAAGCCACGGCGTCAATAAACCGTTGATGTTGTGTTAAAATGTTGATCCCACACAACAATTCTCATTCAAATATCATTCAATATATACACATTCAATAATATGCATTCAAACTCATTCAATAGCGTTAATATCATACCATATATACTCTGTTCAATACCATATACAGCGTAGGGTCTGCCAAATCTGTCCAGATGGAAGAGGGGTCACCTGGTTCACCCTTTTAATGGTGCATCCACCGAGTGGAGCCAAACCTTTATAATACAGTGACCATTTGCAGTTGGCGCTCGCACTGGTTTTACACTTACCGTAGCATTCATTCAGCTATAATAACAATGAAGGAGCTGGAGCTGACAGCATCAATGGCGGGAAATAAGAACTTATTAGGAGCATGGCTCCTACTAGGCGCCGTGGCGATGGTTCACCATACAGTTCGATGTTGAATTCATTCCACTGTAAACATGCCTCTGAAGAGCCACAATATTGTGCTAACTTGATGGTCAGATCTCTCTTTAAGATCCTTGAATCTGTCGACCAAAATTAATGAGAAGTTGTTGAGGAGTAGTATGCAGCAACGTCCAACGAACCAATGTTCATACCACACGGTCTTCAAAGAGAAGTGAATTAATATACAACGTAAAGAATCCCAAGTGAAAACTATATATGCGAAGTGAGCAAAGGATATAATACATGGTATATCCAACGCACGCAAAAGAGCATTCAATACAATGCGCATCACTTAACTCGTGCTCAATCTAATACATACCATCCAATACCAATGTAGATATGCCATTTTTATTCTCATCTACCAGTCACAATGAACATGGAATGTCTTCAAGCTAAATAGAGAAAAAAATAATGGACTGTACAACCACCTAGATGCAAACATTAACCATTTTCAACCGATGTACCAACGTTTATTCTTTTCTTTCGAAGAACTATTACTATGCACGCTCAAAAACAATCCATTCTTCCAGAGTCGCACCAGAAACCATATTTGACAAAGACAACAAGTGTTTTGCGTAATTGTAGAGAGACCCCTAGAATAGAATTTGGCGCTACAAACCAAAATGGTCCCTGAGCAACGCAGATCCGATGCAACTAGATAGAGTGTGGGGCAAATGAAACACTTAAGATTACTCAAAAGGATCGAAGTGGAAAATATGCAATCACATGAGAGTGGTGCAGCAAGGGAACATGCACGCGCGTTAGATTTTGAATGTGATATAGGCTACACCATACAGACAAGAGCTAGAGCACAAGTGTGTTCGCTAAAGGAGTTGGAAAAAGGTAAAGAGTACTCAAGAGCGTACATATGTGCCAAAATAAAGACCTGTGGGATGACAGAAAATGTTTGAATTTGTAGACTTGGGGATGAGGGATAAACACTAGTTTTTGCTATTTCAAGATTATGGACAGAGAATTCAAAGGTATAGGATTTCCATGTACAGAAACGTTTATGAATCAATCAGAGCACTGAACAGTCATTCAATAAACCAAACGTCGATACCATGTCAGAAACGTTTAGCATGTTAAACGTTTATGAATCAATCAGAGCACTGAACAGTCATTCAATAAACCAAACGTCAATACCACTCAAACGTTAAAGCAATACAGGTATCTCTGTGTGGCCTCAGTGCCAAAACCATGTCAGGCCTTAGCACTAAAACAGGAAATGATAGTATGGACAGATGTGCAGTGCTGGCAGAGGTAGGTTATTTCAGGTCTGAAGGGAATAAAGGCAAAGTCAGAGGTTAGGTAACGCAGAATTGACAAATATATAGAGACCACAAAACAAGTGACTCAAATTGGAGTAGGACCAGTAATCACCCACTCTGATACCATGTTAAACACACATGGGAAACATAAAATAGGAAAGATAAAACATGTGAGTACATTTTTTATTAACAGGAGATATACATTTATAGTACATTGTTGTGACCGTTGGGATTCACATCCCAAGGTCTCTTGGACTCCTTTTGTCCATTCGGCTTCCACACTAACCCATTGAGGATTAGGTGTCCAAGATTATGAAGGATTTCCCTTTTGGTGCCGTTGATTCCATAAAATGGGGCATATTCTAAGGGATTGTCCTTGTAACCACCCTCCTCCCACACTTACCCAAATTCACTATTCCACTGAGGAAAATATGTGACGAAGAGTTACTATGATATGACTCAACCTCCTAGATCACCTTAAGGAAGTGGAATCAAGAAAACCATAAACTTACCAACTTCCCTCAGGTGCTACAAAACCCCCAAGGGCTAAACCATCCTTTCAGGTGCCCAAACCTTGAGTTAAACCTCTTTTTCAATGTCCTGGACTCCCAGACGCTCGTACAACACTACAGGAATTCTATTGTAACCCTCTAGTTGCATGCATAATCCTGCAAGGGAGAAATTGCAATCTTTTTCACCTAGTTCTATGTCTGCAATTGCGAGATATGAGGCACTTTTCAGGGCTAGTCTCAAAACCGCACTTAATGAAACTTTCTAGAACAATCAATGACACAAAGACAAATCCTTTAATTCAAAACTTAATCAAGGAATTAACTTGACCCATTGTAACCATGACATACATTTCGTCAAATACATCATGAACATGTAATCTACATGTCATAATTACATATTTGAACATAGGGATCTCATACTTATCTGAGAATCGTCAAGAAGGTATGATGCCTTCTCTCAATAGTTTCATTATCATCTATTAGGTCATGCATTCATTAACCATTCATTTACCAATCAAAACATGA